>CM060948.1:97363876-97386376 GCA_030765055.1 Mantis religiosa | reverse complement strand
AACACCAAAATAACATAACATTTTTTTTTAGCCCTTAGTATGTACATTGAAATAACCCTGAAGACATTAATGGTTCAGTGTGTCGGTGTGCCTTTCAGTTGCGTTTTTTTTTTGAAGGTTATTTATACAAGAGAAGCATCGTTTAAAGACACATAAAAATACTCGAGTTGAAAAACGGAAACATCAAGTTTTGAGAACAATTCCCTGAATCTGTACCTGCCTTTGTTTTCTCGCTTTGTGTGTTTTTACTTTTTTTTTCTTTCTTACTTTTTTAGCCATCGCAGCAAAGGCCGTATCAAATAACTCCCCAGATGCCTAAGCTTCACAGAACGGTTCTTGTTATTTTATTTTCCTTCCAGCGAAGCATCCATTCAGTAAGAGCCGGATTATTTCGCATTAAAGAAGAACATCTTCCCTTCTCTTTCTTCTTTCCTTCACGCCCGAGAACATCTCTATACATGGCGGTATACGATGTAAATGCGAGGAAAAGAGATAGAGCGTTTGTTTTACCTTTCCACGCACCGCCCCCCTCCAAAAAAGCTATGCTGCATAATGCTTCAAAACGCCGCATCCCAAAGCAGTCTTAGAAGAAAATTATGTTTATTAGTGTACTCGGAATTTTTGTATTTAAGCACCAAGAGTACAACGTTATTATAAAGTAATGGGAACATATTAAAATAAGAGCTGTTATAGTAGGCAAAAGAGTATGTATTTTAATATGCAGAGACACTTAACTTTTATATCCTGCTAACCATAATTAATAATTGTTGCAATGGCTTTTAAAATGTGTTGTTGTTTGAGTGGGACCTTTATTGTCTTGTCAATGTATAGACACCTTGTACTTTTTAGTAGTGTTTAACACCCATTCTCAGCGCATACGGCACCGCAGGCGGTGAGACCTGATGATATATGAGGTGATATTCAGGAATAGAAATATAGAAGAAGGCATTCCAGGTTTAAGTTTAGGGATCTTCCTGTCATTTGCCATCTATAATCACTGAGGAAAGGCTGAGAAAGAAAACTAATTCAAGAAGGAGGGTCTTGGCACTATTTGAACTGCAGACATTATGTTCGTAGCTAAAATATTTTACAAACTTGACTATTCGGACCACTTGACAAAACTAACATTTTCTTTTATTGTACGATGTAATAGAACACGGGCCTTCTGGTAACACTATTTCGGGTAGTGATGAAAATTATATAGCTAATATAGTAAAATTATTAAAATACACTAGTGTAAGAAAGTTAAGCGTAATTCGGAAAACAGGGAACTAAAATGGAAGAGGGTGAGCGAGCTCCATTAAATCGTCACAGAGTCTGCCTCCCCTTACTGTACATCTCTGTTAAAGCAGCTTCACGCCTCAAAGGTCAACAAAACCAGAACAGCAAACCAATACCAGAGATCAGAGCCAGTGCGTAGCTCATTCGTTATTGTTCTCTCACTGCAAACAGAGAGTAGTGGATTTGCAAAGTGTTTGCAAGACATTACCAATATACCACAAAGACGTCAAATGGCCCCGTTTTGAAGGCAGAATCTTCGGGCGTCTAGAGGCAGTTCATACACACACCATAGTTCCTCGGGCCCTGAATGTGCCACAAAGTGTTATTTCCAGGTGTTGGCAACGGTACCAAGGAACAGGAGTCACTATGCCACAACAGGACCGATATTTGACCATTACAGCACGACGGCATTGAATGATGTCTTCTTCCGCGCTTGCAGCCGCTTCAGGCGTTCGAGCTACGAGGTAAACTATATACTGAAGGCTCAGGGAAGTCGGTCTCTGTGCTAGACATCCCGCAGTGTGTGCCCAACCCACTCGAACATACATAGGGCCCCTTTACAATGGAGCCAGCAACGTCAACGTTGGACCTTGAATGAATGGAAGAACGTACTATTTATAAGTAAGTCCAGATTCAGTTTGAACAATGTTTCTCATCGCACAATAATCTGGAGAGAACGTGGAACCCAGTATCATCCCACCAACATCGTGGAAACACGCGCATTTGGTGGTGCTGGCGTGCTCGTGTGGGTAGGAGTAATATTCAACGGACGTACATTCTACGCATCTTCGACGATGGTACAGTGAAATGCCCAGAGGTACACAGACGCCTTACTGGAACCTATTTGCGACTTTTCACAGGTGCAGTTGGTCCACACTTTATCTTAATGGACGATAATGCAAGTGTGCATAGAGACCATCTGGTAGATGACTATTTTGAGAGCGAAGACATCCAGCTTTTTTTATTTTGTAATTTACGTCCTCCAACGTAAAGTCATATCGGACGATGAATGGAATGGGTGAAATGATATTCAATTGAGCCCACGGTCCATACAGCTTAGAGTTACCCGACATTCGTCTTTCAGTATAAGGGAAAACCCTGGAAAAAAACTTATCCAGATAACTCACCCTGACCGAGATGCGAACTCGGGACCTCCTGAGCGTGAGGCAGACACTCTACCACCACGCTACCGAGGCGGGCCGATGATAATGATGATGAGGACGACAACGACGACGACGACGACGACGACGATGATGATGTTAAATCGGAGACTAAATCAGGATAGGCTTCGTCCGAATGGAATACAAAACAATAAAATACAACAGTTGAGCAACAATAATGTGCGCCACAGTAAATTCAGGAGAGGAGTAAGAAGTGCATTAAATGGAATTACAGAACTATTTAGGGTACAGCAGAGCTGGTTTTGTAAGTTGCTTTAACAGCTAAAACCGCTGTACATTATATCAGCACGACTCCTTGTACCTCACTGTATCCTAACTCAGGTTTCAATATCTCCTTCACACATTTTCCTTCCATATTATAATTTCATTGCATTGTTTATTATTAGTGCCCATTGCCTGTGCTACCGTGTGGAGTAAGAAGACAGCTATAGAAAGCGCAAGTAAGACATGATTAAAAAATCATTATTTTATTATTCACTATAATGAGCAAGACAGCCCACGCATTAACGTACGAGGCCCACATTCAGAAGATCGTAGGTTCGATTCTCGTGGCTGACCTTCCTTCCTCATGGGCTGTTAGATTTCCCCAAATGTTAGGCGAATCATCTCCCGAATTTTCTTTCCTATCCTTCATTCACTGGGCTCTATCAGGTTTCAACGCTGTTGAAAGTTGTCTCGGGCTCTGCGTGTTAGGGAAAAAGGATGCTGCCTATTCCGGTGGCACGTCTAAGTTCTCGGGGCTCCCAGGGAAATGTGCACATCTGCAGAGGGAGGAGGTGCCGTTTGTACTACACGCCTATTAGTAGATTCAATCTGGAACTTAGGGAGCCTGCCATATCTCCTCTCACGTCATCCCTTCTCCTGATGTATCCTCATGTGAGGCACAGATACTATAGGCAACATGACTGAGGCAAGTAAGTTCCGGTCCGTTCTACTTGCCTAACCTAAGGATTCACCACTGATCAATATGCATTTCATTGTACAGTATTAGTTTTACTGTTTTCTTAGTTTTATAACCATACGCTATATCTTTAAAGATAATACGCTTTCGCGTGAAGTTATATTCAGAATCCACGAGGGTTTCAAAAAATAGTAGTAATGTGAGAATATTTGCAATTAATTCAAACTGGTGAGATACACCTTCTTCAGCAGTAGCAAAAAGCATTTAAGTATGATGACTATGTTGTAGAAAGCACACAGCTGTGTGAATAGAGATTAATGAAAAGTAAACATAAAAATGAGTGGTAAAGCAGCTTAGAATTCCCAGAGACGCTAGTAGAGTTTGGTGGGAATTTGTACGAAAACACTGTTAGCTCTTGGGAGCACAGTTTATTTCGAAAGAGGAACTGGTCTTTTACATGAATGTGCTCTCTCTCTCAGGTTATTCCCCAAACAGTGAATTAAATATTCGCTTTCGAAACATGCATGAGATATGGGAGTAAAATACTCCTGCAGAACCATTATCATTTGCATGCAGTGTTATTAAAAATGCATTAAGTCTGGGTGATTCAGAGGAAGAATTTGGCAGAACTTACTATCTGGATACCAATTTTCTGAGAACGGGACGTATTGCACAAATAATGAAAAATCTTCTTCAGTATTTACACCACCATTTAATTATATCTGTAAATGCTTGACATGTGCCTCCGTGCACATACTCTGCCTAAGAGAATGTTTCTTCTCAGCACAGGCGACGATAGTGTTCCATCTAACTAAAGTAATATGAGGTGAGAATTACGCAGGGAAATGAACAAATATAGCTTTCCTCATATTCTAACTTCGTGTTTATGAAATTTTCTTACAAATACAAGTGGGTACTTTCAAACCAGATGTATTTGTACTCTTTTTTCTTTTAAAAGCACTTACGGCTTTGATTGCAATCGTCCTGAGCCGTGGCGTAGTGGACTAAGATGTCCTGCTTTGGTTCCCTGCCGCGGAAGGCACTCGGAATCGATCCCGCTCCGGGAGTGTGCGCATTTTCGGTACCGAGTGTTGGACCGGTGCCCATTCGGCATCGTAAGATATTGAGGAGCTACGATAGATAGCAAACCCTGGTCTAGAATGCCAACTTTCCGCCTGGGGGTGTAGAGATGCTGACCACATCTCCTCCCCGTATTGGCTGGATGATCGCCCACCTCTACCTTGCGTATATGGGCCTGAGGCCGGCAGTCGGGTTGGCAGGCCTTGGTCCAGTAGGGACTCTTGGGCCATGGGTTAACTTTGATTAAATCCTTCGAATACAGCAGTAGACTATATAAGAAGATTCATTTGTAATTCAGATGTTAGGTTAGTCGGATCACAATATTTGAACATAGTAACTGGCTATATTAGCATGTAATTGAATACAGCACTTACTACAGGTCCAAAGAGTTTTCGATGAGAACTACACAGGATTAAGTGAAATTGCGTGTTGTCACTTGTACGAACAAATAGGAAGTGAATGGGATATTCGGGTATAAGTTTAATTATTCTTAAAACTATCTGTGATGAGTGATGGGGGTCCGATTTTAGTTTCGCCATACAATTCGCTCGACCATTTTTTAATATTTAACCTCCCCTTCTCACATTGATTTCATTCATAGGTGTACCACCGTATACTTCCCTTGAGTCTCCAGGTGTCAGCTCAGAGCTTTTAGACAACCAATACCTCTCACCACAAAATTGGTGGAACTTATATACGTAGTTCATTCTGAACAATCACAAAGACACCATAATAACTTGTTCTATTGGAAATTCACGCGTCATTGGAAAAAAAATCTGAGGGGGAAACATTCAAACTTGGACAGAATTACGACATGGACCTCTACACTAGTGGGGCATAAATGGCCGTAGCCTCCCCGATTACTCCAGTACATATTTAATTGACCCATGCAGAATTTTATTTCAAGAGATATTTCTGGAAAAGTCCAGAATGAAACAGCATCCATAGTTTGGAAAATCCAGGTAACATTTACTTAAGCGTCTTTCACAGTAAATGGAAGTGCTTTATTGTTTTCCGATTTCACGTGTATTAATTTATAACCGCATAACACTATTATAAGCTCAAGAACTGATATTGAGTGACTTACTCTAGGAATAAATTTTGTCTATAGATACATTCTGAATAATAAGGGGCTGGTGGTACAGTGGTAGTGCGTCTGCCTCTGATTCGGGGGTCCTAGGCTTAATCCCCAATATCAACGTGGGGATTTTTTGCCACTGAGAAGTCTGGTTCCGGGTCCACTGAACCTCGTGTTACCAGCTGAGTAGCCATTCATCATCCAGTTGATTAGGCATAGGTCAAATCGTCGCCTTAAGGTCGAGAGAATTTGGCTCGTTGAACTGCACCACTCCCATCCTACACTAATCGGAAACCTTGGCTGTGGCTGACGATAAGGATATTTTCTGTACTAGGGAGACAGCCTATATATTATTATTATGAATGATGAGAAATTCATCCAAATATAATTTCTTTAATGATGGAAGTTTATTTAACGTATATTAGTGTGTTAATATGCAGGAGTGATAATATTTTCACGAACGATCTAATTCTAAAGCATGTAGCCTTAGGCGCTTCGTGATGCAGGAATTGCGGGTTGGTATCCCGCACTGCACGTGAGTGTTTGTATAAACCAGAAAACAACAAGAAAAGAAGTATGAAAAGATTTTAAAAAGTTTTCTGAGGAATAAGACTTTAATGCAAACCTACGATTACTGAGCGTCACTAGATACCAGGTAATTTTTTTAAGAAGCACTTAAAATATTACTAATAAGATAATAATCTTAGAGGCTCATTTTGTGCAGTTCGCTTAGTAAAATAAAAGAAAGGTCATAAATTTTTGGGAGGGTCTGTATAAGTATGTGAAACAGAGTTTTGCTCACAGGAATTTCATGACGTTGGATAGTTCTAACGACCAGAGTGTAATCTCCTTATTTATAGCACTACAATTTTTTCCTGAAGATCTTAACATTGGATTCTCAACACTAATCTACTCAGTGAAACCTCACATTTTTGAAGAAAATATTTTTCCAAGAGAAATACAAGTTCAAAATTAATTTGGAAAGCTTGTGCCAGAAATGTATGACTCAAAATGGATACAGGCTGTGCAGTAAGTGCTTATGAAATAAATCATAGAGTTTTAGCTCCTTAAAAGGAAAAAAAACGAAAACCATAAAAAGACAACACTAAAATATACTTACACTCAGTTCATGTTACTAGCTTTATTTCTCCAGTGACTGGTTTTCTGAGTATAGGAAAGTTAAACACACTGTGCAGACTGGTGCCTGACGTGGTGAAATTAAGTGTGAGTCAAACCATTATGCCACTAGATAACGTCGAAGGATCTGTTCTAGACCGTTCGAATAACGGAAATCAGGAGCATTCTACTAACCGAATATTCTCGCCACAACCAGCAGCCTAAAAGGCGGTGCGAAGCTTAAGAGTTGAGTTCAAGACTAAGTCATCAGTATAGTTATGAATCTGGTTTTCTTTTTAAATTTACGTTCTCCAACATCAAGACATATCGGACGATGAATGAAATGGGTGATATAATGCTCAAATGAACCCGGGGTCCATACAGCTTAGAGTTACCCGACATTCGTCTTTAAGAATAAGGGAAAACCCCGGAAAAACCTTATCCAGGTAACTCACACTGACCAAAATTCGAACTCGGGACCTCTTGAACGTGAGGCAGACATGCTACCACCACGCTACCGTAGCGGGCGAATCTGTGAGAATACAGTACGTCCAGATCCAAAATTATGAGCCTGCAGGCATTACTTGCAGTGCAGAGGTGAGTTGAACAGTGACTATCGGAATTATGCTGTTAGAATCTGCAGTCAGAGCAGTGTAATAGAGAAACATAATTTGTACGTCGGAACAATTATAAGGAGCACAAGTTCTTGGTGCAACACAGACATGAAGGAACACTGAAACGACGTTTAAGCTCTGCATTTGTAAAAAAGAGACGATGGTTGTAAGTTAGCGTTGAGCTAAGCATTTTAGTAACACAGTGAGTTAAAGTGACCTTCTTCTTCGTCACAGTACGGTTATGTTCCATATTGTTCACTGGCTACTATATCACCTTTATTAAATTCACTTATTGGTTACCAATGTAAATTTGATAAATAAAGTTGAACAAATATGTACATGAAGTAATTAAGTGATCTGTAAAACTAACTGTTCTCTTAAAGGTATATTGCCGATCTGTTCAGTTGTGACTATCGTAATATCTGAAATTGTATCTGTTCACTTTACACATAAAATACATCATTCAAGAGCTGGGTATCCTTTCAGGGACGTGGGTAAAATGAGATTAGGAAAAGTTTATACTTAAATTATAACATATTGTACCTAGTTTCCCTTTCATTTTTTACTTCGTCACAGAAATTTTATTTTGTCATCCACAGATAGAACAAAAATGTAGTGTAACAAGTATTCAAAATTTCAACACTGTAAAAAGAAATTTGAACACTTATACTCTCAAAGTTTTGTCAAATGGATACACTACAATCCTGTGACCTTATATGGTGGCTTGTGTTTTAATGTTAGTGTAATATCTCTGAAGTACAATGAAATGGAGGTTTTGGCAGAATGAACTGGGTGCCTAAGTGAAAAATAAGGATACACCCAACTCCCAGCGGAATATTGTCACGTGTATGGTTGAGGAATACTTGGGAATATATCCAATTCTAGAATCTTATTATTTAATGCTCACTTTCTGTGACTTCACACGTTTGAATATTCTAAAGTCTTTAATTCTGCTGATTTATGAGAAGAACGTAATGCGAGATTTCACATGACTTTAGTTTATGGCATCAATTTCTTGTTCACTTATGTCGACCGCGTACAACTGGCCGGATGGAACTTTGCTGACTAAAGCAATCTGAGTCATCCAGAGCCAAATTGCAGTTAGGATACTTTGAGAAACATGATAACGCTTAGATTTGCTTAGGAATCGTGTGTAGCTTCTTCAGCGTGGGAATATCGATTTGGCAATAGGTCGCCATACTGAAAGTAACAATATTTAAAGACTGCGTATTTTGGCACTCGGCTGTCATTCTAGTCTGGATCATTCTAGAACTTCACTCTAGTTTGGTTGTGCCGGAGGTCATGCTGATCCTAGAATCAGGCTTGACATGCCGCTCTCCAGTGGTGACTATTCAAACCGCCGCATCCTCTAACCATGCATGGCTACATATCCTCAAGGTAAGCCCGTATGGGTCTTTAACATAATGATGTAATTGTTATCACCATTCTAAGTCTCTTCATTGCATAGGAGGTGCCTTGTTCTACAACTCAATTGTTAGGATATAGTAAATTGACGTATTATGGAACTCAGCGTTGTCCCTATATATATATATATATATATATATATATATATATATATATATATATATATATATATATATATATATATAATCTTGCTTTCACCTTGCTCTACCACTTAGCTCTAACATCTGGCTCTCTTGTTCATCCAGATACGCTCCTAGTTACACAGTAGATTGTGAACCCTAAGTTCTAAGCTTTACAATTTATCACACGCAATAATATTTTGATTGGAATTAACAGTAAAGCTCAAAGGAAAGTAAACGATGTATGTATGGTATTAAAACCATTTTAACAGATAGTTATATCAGAAGAAAGCAAACAGGCGCCTAAAAACACAAAAATGATGACAAATGTAAGGCTACAAGCTACTACTTCTTCTTACACTTAAACAAGATAGCCTGATTTCCATACGCCATGGTAATTTAGTTCTGAGCATGGTATTCACAGTCATGCAGGATTATTGTGCAGAAGCATGGAGCCAACTTCACAGCTGTGTTGAGATATGGTGAATGACAAACGGAAACACCAAAGTTTGTGCTTCTGAATGAGAATATCTTATATTTAAAAGCACGTCAAGCTTTAAATAATATTGGAAAACCTTTTTATTGCTTATAATTTCACACCCTCCAAGAATTTAATACTTAGAAATTAAATGCATGCACACATGAAGCACATGGTCTCACTACTGTTATGGACATAGCCTTCTAGTTATTATTACACCTGCTGTTTGCATAAGTTTTCGTTTCACTGCTGTTTAAGTTACTCTCGGTAACTGTTGTTCTATTATTTGTTACATTTTTTGTATAAGAAACGAGAGAAGAGATTGGTTGTCCAACACAAAGCAAACACGACGACTATTGATCAAGAGGAAAGCGCGTTCGCAACGGACGCTAATGTTAAAGGCAGCTCCAATGAAACTAAAGAGGTAATCAAGTAGAAGCACGACTTTTAGAATCTGCAACACAACGCTGGAGTGGGTTATGAAGTTTGTATTACTCCCCAAGGAAAAGCTGATATCTCTGTAGTCTGGCAGTTCTTAGACCACCGCTTTTATTTCCGGCAGTTTTTGTCATGCTTTTATATTACAGTGGTTAGCAAAAAGCTACCAGGAAAAATTATGCTGGTTGGAGTTTTATGTTTTATTTGGTTTTCATTATAGGACGTCCTACGATGTATATTGATAATATACACAGAACACCAAATTGGACAATACTTATGTAACATTTGTATACGCTGTTACATTATTCAAGATTCCCTTGGCTTTACGTATACTAATTCTCACAGAGCAATCGTTGTGAAAACCAAAATACATTTTACAACGCACTTAATTCGGTGCTAATGCCTTCGTTTAGATGCATGGCAGGCCTTAGTACAGGAAATGGTAGGATCGGATATTCCTAGCCTCTTATAGTCAATCCCGTCGACTTATGATGCAAATTATAACAGGTATAATATCTACACTATCTTTGTTACACAAAAGTTGAAAAGTGCTGTCTTTGTGCCGCTATAAATTACACGTCCTTTCTATGAAAGTTTACATACATTTATATTCATTGTTATTCTCCAAAGCCATGTAAATAAAGCCATCTGTTGTTTCAAAAAAAGTTAAATGTCAGTCACAGAGATTTTCACATGTCCAACACCCAACTCCAAACACTAACTCTACTACTATGACCGCAATGTCACGATTCCTGAGCACCAGTTAATTTATAAGATGTTAGATTTAAAAGCTTCGATGGTATTTCAATTCATGGTTGTTGAAATTCCTAGTTTATGTGCAAAGACTCATGTCTAGATTACTTGCACTAAAAGGACTCACGTAGGATGAAATTCTGCCCCACCGGTGGAGCTGATATGCTTTTAACATTTGACAGGAAGATGTGCATTCAGGGCGTTTCAAAACGACACTGAACGATTATAGCCGTTGCGTACTTTATAACTTAACTAGTCCGAATTTCGATGTCGTAGCTTCGAAGTTCTGTTAGGTATAATTTTATGCAGCATTAAATATTACATGATTTTACGATTAGGTAGCGCAGGAACCACTGATATGCGAACCTCAAAAGTTGTTATTGGGACGCACCGGCCACGAAAACAAAAACATTACTCCTTGCTATTTATCAGTGACCCTAGCCTACCTTTCGGGTAATGGGGCAAAGGAAAGTTATTTGTGCTAAAGTCGACAAATAACTCAGAAAGTTGCAAGGTTGCTCTTCAGTGTAAAACTTCACATTCTCTCCTAACATGGATGACTTTGCGCGTACTTGGATAGCAAATCCAAGCAATATGGAGCACTATACAAACGCCGAAATGACATATATGGTTTTGATGGGAGTTCAACGAAAGCACAGTTAAATTAGTTTCATTAAAAATATGAATTGTAAAAATAGTTACATTAATGATAATATTTATTTAACTTCAGAGCATTTTGTTATGATCTTAATTGTACAGTACCTTCAACCATCACTTTAAATATCAACATATTTCTCTTCAGTTACAAATGCTTTATTTGGTATTATCAAGCACGTGAAATAAAATGCTCGTCTCATTGTATAAGTCATTTAGTTTTGATTAATTTATATACAATTCTTTGATATTGTTTTGTTCTGTTTATTATATAATGCTTCCATCCTCAACCTCACTAACACTAACTTCCCTCTTAAAGGTATATGTTGCACATGTACACCAGCTTATTTGCCATCATGGATTGCTATAACGTAATTTTGGAACACGTTAAACACTCATAAGCAATGATTAAGCAATAGCTTCTTTATTGCGGTTCCATAAGTCAAAGAAAATTTTGATAGTAGCAAGGAAGCTACAGCAGAGTAGGCCAGTATGTTTACAGACAGCTACAGCACTCGGCACGGCGTGTGACCTATATCTGCAAACCCCAACAACGTGAGGCACGCGTCTTTGTTCCTGTCACTGCCTAATCCACACTCATTCTGGAGCATTTTTATGCGGCTGTATTGGCGGTAAAAACTATCTACATGTGTCACAAAGAAGCTGAGCAATTACTTCTATATGGTCATTCGGTGTCGTTTAGAAACAGCTATAGACACCTTCGCGTTATTTAATAACAAGGGAACCATGAAAAGGCAGAAAGGCTTAAATTCATCTACTATCAAAATACAAAAGGTATACTAAGTTTACCATAATTGTTTTCCGTCAGAATATGTTTATCGGAAATGTCGATTGCTATAAACATATACACGTGGTGGCCCACGCAAGCCAACCTTTGTTGTGATACAGAAATTAAAGGATTGCAATAAGTAAAGAATTGTGATGGATTTCAAAGAAATCTTGTATCTTTGTGAAACGCATGCTAGTGCAGTTGAGTTGTTTTAACAAAAGAAACGTAAGAAAGAGGGTTTCTTAGCAGGAAGGAATTGCGAAGAAGTAACACTTGACTCCGGTTGAAAAGGTATTCTTCGGACCCTTAATAATGGCGTGACCGAGACTAATAATCACAATGGGCAAAATAGCCACAAAGGGAATCTTTGCGTGAAAAGAGGGCTTCCAGAAGTGGAAGTTACACACACACACACACACACACACACACACACACACACACACACACACACACACACACACACACACACACACTCACACACACTCACACTCACTCACTCACTCACTCACTCACAGGCAGCTGTGCACAGTAAGAATAGACAGTCCGCGGCTTGAGGCCGATTAAGGCAGTTATCTGGTTCTGCCTTGGGCAAGGCAGACCAGAAGTGATGAGAGAAGATATTTGTCGGTTCTGCCCGCCTCGGTAGCGTGGTGGTAGAGTGTCTGCCTCACCTTCAAGAGGTCCAGAGTTCGAATCTCGGTCAGGGTGAGTTACCTGGTTTAGGTTTTTCCGGGGTTTCCCTTATCCGGAAAGATGAATGTCGGGTAACTCTAGGCTCTATGGACCCTGGACTCCTTTGAGCATCATTTCACCCATTCCATTCATCGTCCGATATGACTTAACGTTGGAGGACGTAAAATTACAACAAAAAAGATGGTTCAGGTGTACGTGAAGAACAAATTAAGTTTTATCGAGTAATAAGCATTCCACATACAGTAGCTCTAAACAGTGACATTGGTAACCCTTGGTCGGCAACTTCGATTTTGATGTGATGATAAAAAAGCAGTCATTAAATCAGTTTGAAACGGTCATTCCAGTGTCATTAGAACCATCCTTACTCATACATATCCACGGATACCCTGAGAGCACCTCATTGCTTTAGCTTGCGCTAACCACTATTTGCTTCAAACCGTCGCGCTAACGTGGAACTCTTTGCGGGACCATCTTATTAGCTACAGTTGAAATTAGCTACTTCCTGATAACGAGGACGCCCAAAGGTTTGCCTAAACATGTCAGTAAAGGGGACGCGATACCAACAGAAAGGAGACCTTGCTAAACGTGAGACCAGAGCTTAAGAAACAACACCTAACTGACGTAACTGGTACCACAGCTCATAGCTAGAGCACTTGCTCACTGCAGTGAGGTACCGGGTTTTATTCCTGGCTCGGGAAAGGTTTCTGTATACAAGAATGATTGTGTCTCACCAACAGAATACGCACAAGGACCATCTGTTTTAGGGCATATCAGAATTTACAGCTAATTTATAAACAAAACATAATGAAACAATTTCAGCTTCACAAACAAATGTATTTTAAAAAATGCTGTAAGATACGCTGTACCTGGAAAGAACTCTCGTTCTTAAACGCACATTTGTAGTTTAAAAACACCTGCAGAATGAAATGTTTCTCCTTGGAAATGGTTGTGAAGGCAGCTTTCTAGCCTCAGATGCATTGCGATGCTCTCTCCATAGCTATTTATTTATATGTGTACTCTTCGCTTACGTACATTGCACTTGCTATCTGTTTGACTGTAAGACCTGACTGGAACTACAAATAGACGCCGGTCCTCTAGCCGTGGTCGTTAGTGTGTGTATATATCTCTAGCGTCCAATGAGTATAGTGTTGCGGGTTCGAGTCCCTCCTTGGGTATGGATGTTTATGTGTATAGTGTATATGTGTAAAACACAGTACAACAAACGGAAACAATAAAAACCAGTAAAATAAGGAAAAGAATATATATATAAAGATTATGAGGTAAAAATCATATAAAAAGTCATATAAAATTATCAAATCGAAACCAGGGGGAAACGCACGCAGGAGATGGCAGCTCCACTCAGTGAAGCTTCACTTGTACATGGACTTAGCCTCTAAACAGCAGCGACGAGGCCGCAACGTATGCGGGAAACATAATTCTACAGAGGACGGCTAGTGTGGGCCACCTCGTGTATATATAAATTATTTTTTGGCAATGACATTTTCTAGACATAAACCTTTGCTACTCCACTCCATGGGTCAGGCAAGAAACTGAAAACTGTGATTCTTAACAAGACGCTTATTAGCCTTATGAACCACTTAAGCGAAAAATTACAGCAACAATTTTGGAATTAAAGAAGTTCTATTTTTATTTTACTTGAATTCTATGTTGACAAATTATAATAAAGTAAAACTTTTGTTTTCCATGTGAATGATAGAGTCCCTTATGATGTTTTGCGTATGGCCATTTAGTATTCATAACTTTCTTTTTGTTTGTAATGTTACGTCCTTCAACGTTAAGTCATATCGGACGGTAAATGAAATGGGTGAAATGTGTCCAGGGTCCATGGAGCTTAGAGCTACCCGACATTCGTCTTTCACGATAAGGGAAAACCCCGGAAAAACCTTATCCAGGTAACTCACCCTGACCGAGATTCGAACTCGGGACCTCTTGAACGTGAGGCAGACATGCTACCATCTACGCTACCGAGGTTCATAACGTTGAAGAAGTATGTCTCAGTATATACATATATATGGGAAGGTTAAGGAAGTAATGAAGAAAACATCCGCCATTTCATATAAATTTCAATGAACATCATGGGATTGCACATCCTTTATTAAGAACATCTCACGACGTACGATATTAAAGTCATGACGTTAAAAAGGATGCTTCAGTCTGTAAATGTACCACAGCATTCCTCGTCACATGTTTTATAAATGACATGGGAAAGGAACACGAATTAATGGGTTCTTGTCCGCTTCTGTTGTGTGAAGGTAGGATGTCTGCCTCACATTCAAACGGTTCAAATTTTGGTCACGATAAGATTTCTAGATTGAATTTTTGCCTTATTCTGAAAGATTAAATGTCGAGTAACTCTAAGCTCCATCCTGCGCCGTGGCGTAGTGGACTAAGGCGTCCCGCTTTTGTTCCCTGTAACAGAATGCGCCATGGATCAATCCCATTCATGGGGGGGGGGGTGCGGATTTTAAGTCCCGGTATAGGACCGGTGCTCACTCAGCATCGCGAGGAAGGTTAGGACCTACGCTACTTAGCGGCCAACTTTCCGGCTGGAAGTGCTTAGATACTGACCACATCTGCACCTCTACCTTGCGTATGTAGGCGTGAGATCTGCAGTTGGTCTGGCAGGCCTTGGCCCACTAGGGTTGTTGTGCCATGAGTTGGTTTGATTGGAACTCTAAGCTCTATGAACGTAGACACGTTTGAGCATAATTTCACCCAATTTCTTTCATCGTTCGATATGACCTACCTTGGAGGACGTTAAACTAAAAAAAAAAAAAATGTAAGAATGAATATTCGAGGTTCAATAGTAATCTAAATAGATAGATTCAGCTTGAAAAATTCAATGCCATTGCCGGATTGGAACCACAGATCTCTTGGTTTCCATCCCGTCGCTCTTACCCATTGAGCTACCATGGCCAATTAGCCCTCATGACATTAAATTCTCCAATTGACTCATATATTTCCCCGGTAAACCACTAGGGGCTCTCGTGCTCAAGATACACCGTTTGTGGCGACTTACTATAAGTACTTGAGTCCCAGGCTTCATCATTTAACTCTTATTATTTATATTAATTTATGTTAATTAATCATTTCTTCACATTAGCCGTATATAGGCTAAGGTTTTGGATAGATAGTCAACTTGAAAATATATGAGTCAATTGGAGAATTTAATGACAATGACGGCAAATTGGCCATGGTAGCTCAATGGATAAGAGTGACTGCAGGGAAACCAGGAAATCCGTGGTTCAAATCCCGGCCATGGCATTGAATGTTTCAAGTTGACTCTATCCAAAATCTTAGTTTATGTAAGGCTAGTGTGAAGAAATGATTAATTTCCATCAATTAACTTAAACAATAAGAGTTAAATGATGAAGCCTGGGACTCATGTACTTACAATAGTAAGTCTCCACAAGCGGTGCATCTCGAATACGAGATCCCCTAGTGGTTTACCGGGGAAATATATGAGTCAATTGGAGAATTTAATGTCAAGACGGCAAGTTGGCCATGGTATCTCAATGGGTAAGTGCGACTAGACGGAAACCAGGAGATCCGTGTTTCAAATCCCGGCCATGACATTGAATGTTTCAAGTTGACTCTATACAAAATCTTAGTCTATATAAGGCTAGTGTGAAGAAATTATTAATTTCCATCAATTAACTTAAGTAATCTAAATGCTGAACGTTTCCTTCATTCGTATGACTTTCCCAAATTTATTGTTTTCTTTGGATTCCAAATACATACTGCAGTCATATTCATGTAATATTTGTAGTCGTATGCCTAGAGTAAAATTTTGAAAATTCTATTAAGAATAAGTTGCCTAACACCTTTTCAGAAGTTTCAGGTTCACTCATATTCTTAAAACACAATACCACAGATGACACAGTGAACTGTGAGCCCGGAAGTTTCGCAAAGTTTAGCTCACCTAACTAAATGTTGTTTAAATTTATATGTAAGAGTAATTTCTAAAGCATATACAGCACTTTAGTCTTATAAAGTAATTAAGGCGAAACAGCTGCCATCTGGGAAGGCTGGTATAATCATACTGCTCGAAAGGTTACCCTAACTTTATCTTTGTTAATACAAACATCTCAGATAACGAATTGATTATTCTCGAAAGTGTAAGAGGGGTACTAGCGCGCTTCTCGGACGTGTGCTTAACACCAATGGGATGTGCAGGAATCGCAAATGACGGATAGATGTTATGTCAATGTGGTGTAATCAGTGCGTCACCTGAGAAGTTTTCTCTTTGTGTGTTGTTTTATTTATTTCTTCTGGACTTTATTTATCCCAATAGTATATGGTAACACATCAAAATATTGTTTACCATTGTTATACGGGTTGTTTACATCTATTAATAAGTATGTTTATCATAGATATTTTTGTGCTTACCTTTCTCTAATCTTGATTTCTCTTCTTATTATAACAAGCGTCATTTGCTTAGCATTGTGTTTGATAGGGATCAATGTATGTATTATCATGCTGCTCAAAAGATTACCCTGGCTTTACCTTTATTAACAGAAACCTCTCACATAACGCACTGATTATTCTCGGAAGAGTGAGAGGTGTATTGGCGCGCTTCTTGGATGTTTGCTAAGCACCAATGAACGTATCACTTCAGCCAATGAACTGCGCAGGAATCATAATTGACAGATGTTATGTCCACGTGGAGTAATCAGTGCGTTATCTAAGAGGCTTTCATGAACAAAGGTAAAGCCAATATAACCTTTTAAGAAGCAGGATAACATCACATTTTTTAAATATTTAACAATTCGCTCATTCATTTATCTCGTAAATGACGACGTAGGATGGTGAAAAGTGTAACAATTAATTTTAGCTAAAGAAGGCTTTTATTGGCCACGCCATGGCTGAGTGGCTAGACCACTTATCTCTCACCAAAGCGGCCCCGGTTCAATTCCAGGCAACCGCAAAGTGAGATTTGTGGTATACAATATGGTGCTGCGCGGGTTTTCTCCGGATCCTCCGGTTTCCTCCGCCAGAACTACACAAATTGCTCCAATATCATCTTTCCTATCTCCCGTACTTTCACTTCCGGCGTAGGGCTGATCACTCATCCCGGTATCTCTCTTATCGGGAAACCTCTGACTCTCAACCCGTTGTCTACTGGCCACGAAGTTGCGTGATTCAGAGGGCCCTATGCTCCACTTAAGGAATAACAGGAATTCATTCAAGGCTTTTATTAACGTAAATTGTTTTGTGTATAATGTAATAGAAGTTTATTAAAAGTTTAATGTTCACCTTTAAACACATTCTTGAAGTTATAAATTAAAATTCATGAATTACTTTTGGCTAACAGAAGTTTGTTATTCACATTCCTCAATTATTTTCTTTCTGGACATATCTTCATGCACTCCCCTAATTTTAATTGGTAGCTTAAACTGGGTAAAATTAACATTGGTCAGGTAGGGAATATACACACCCCTTAAAAAGGCAGGCGTGCACCATCAGGTAAACCAACTATTAATTGGCTCAATAGCTAATTAATATTGGCTATTCATTTATTTACTCTGTCAGAACTGATTGAGATGACTCCACGCTAATTGCTGACGTTTGCCTTTGGAAGGTCCCGAGCTCGATTGCCGTTGCCATCTCACTCTGACTTTGGCTATTTTGTATTTCTCCCTCGTCGTTATGCGTGTGCTGAACTGGTTTTCCATCTACCATCATTTCCTTTACTAATTACGCTTCAATCCATATCATTCTTATATAGCAGTGTATTTCTAAGTTTCGTAGTGCATGGCAGCGCCGAACAGATGGTGCGGCGGCTTGATCTCAAGAAAGAATGTTCCACGCGGAAAATAAACGGTTGATTGGTCATCGGATCGTGCATCGAGATCTGCACGCAGCCCCTACAGTGGGATGGGCCTTCAAACGTAGAAATATCAGGAACTTCTGAGATTATGTTTGGCCCGCCTGTCTCCAATCTTAAGCCTCCGTGGTTGCTTTACTTAAGTCTTCCTTCCTGCTGGATGGGTGGTAGCCACAATATATTTAAGTAGGTTTTAATGTTCGAGGTGTTTCCTTCCGTTGCACATTTAACCTATAACTTACGCTGTGTCACAAATAAAAAGCTTTGTAGCTATAGTCTCTGAAAATCTTTTTGAACACGGAGTTCAAATATTCATTTTCATGAGCTTTACATAGGCGCATTCCCTGAAATTCAAGACTTCGGTCACTTAGTATAGAGTAATTGCAAAACATATCAGAAAAGCTAAGAAAACTGTCCGAAAGACAGGATGAAACCTCATCACATTGTGCCACTCTCAACATATTTCAGTTCTCTTACTGTGGATAAGTGTAGCAAAGTTCACGATTATGGATTTTATGTTTCGATACTGTAATTCTTAGCGTTGAATGAGAGTATAATATGTCGGTTCTGTCATATCATGTTGGATTACCGTGCTTCTGGACATATGGCAACACCCCACTCACTGCAGCTAATCATCAGAAAGCACTCTCCATGCGTTTGATATTTGGTAGCTAATGTAGCGTGTAACCATTAAATATGAACAGCAGCACTTCAGTGCTAATCACCAGGTGGCATTGCATAGCCTCTCTATCTTCTCTATCCTTAGCAGAGAGCATATATGACAACAAAATGTCCTTAGATATGAGGCCTGAGTTTTAATGTTTACAGGTATATATGCTTAAATTAAAGATTTCGCCTTTAAATTCTATAAAAAAGACTAGTTTGGGTGAAGGTATTACACAAAGTGTAGCATTCTATTCTCAATATAGATTATACTCATTCCGTAGGACCGATTTAACTCATGTGGTTCTCTCAATAGCTTACAATTCCGTCAGAGAGAATCAGAATGGGAGGAGGTGTACAGTAAATAACTTGAGTGTAAGATAGTGGACCCAATATAAACGGGTTAGGTGGATATTGAAATACAGAGGGTTGACAAAATAGTAGAAACAGCACCATTTCAGATTTATTTGTGGTTGACATTGCATCTTAGGAATTTTTAATCAGAACTGCATACGCTTTTACGTTTAGTTGTTCTGAAAGTGTGAACAACAGGACAATGGACGATATTTTGGACTTCAATACGGCCAAAATATTGGTGTCAGGCTAGGAGGAGCTAAAGAGGCTAAAACTATTAAAGTATTTTAAGAAGTGCTGTTCGCATGATTATTTACAGACTTGTCAGAAGGTGAAACATCGCCCGGAAAAAGAAGCAGTGGTCGCAAACTTAGCTAACTGAAAGAGACAAGAATATATTTAAAAGGATTATATCAAGAGAAGATAAAGCTATTTTTGTAGAACTGACTGTAGAAATGAACACGTATCAGATAACTTAGGTAGCTACAAAATAAGAATGAACATAAGGTGGGCCTAGGCGCGGCTGTTCCATGGCTACTAGCCATTGCGGTGCGTGCAACCTTGCACGCATACTGGCTCGCTTTGCCGAACCATATGGCTAATTTCATTTCGTGCTCTAAAGATAACAATTAAAGAATTATTTTGTTTCTCCCATGTTACAGAGATATTTTTTCTGAAGATTACTGTCCAAACCCCATGTTCGTAGCACATCTGGTTTCTGAGATATGGAAAGATAAGACACCTGACTAGAAAGAAAAGAATTACTAACTGTCAGTGAAGAAAATAACACGCGTGCTATGCTGCAGATGCATGTTGTACCTTGCATTCAGTTAAGTGGTGAACTTTTAAGAGCGCACACGTGCTTTTCAAATTTCGTAAATATATCACTTAGCTAGCCTAGTGCTGGTGCACCTAGTAGTAACTGCGAAAAAACTGATAAGGTGTTACATAAATAGGCTACAAATATTCTTGTTAATGTGTATTCCTTTTTCAAACAGATGTCAATTAAAGACATTTTCGAAAGTCCAATTTCGCTCACAGTCGAGAATTTATGTTATAAGCTTATTACGTGAGTGCTCATTCTGTGACGAACATTGTTAAATAAGGTAAACAGTTCACCACATTAGGAGAGGTTTTCATGTTTATATCTCCAGGGAAACATAGGGCAGCTTAAAATGTGCTGCCAACTTAGATAACTCTACATTTTCATGTAGAACAATTTTTTATTTATATGACAAGTGTTGGTTTCTACATATAATCATACTATTTGGCAAAGTGGCTACTGAATTTTACAGTGATATTCTTGGCGACCGTTTTCAATATATGGTGTAAACACTGTGTTTCTTTTAGGCAATGCAATATTTAAAATCGGCAGAGTCCCTGTTAATAGTGTTCGATATGTGGCTGGGTGGTTTTATGAACATGAAGTTTTTCTAGTAAATGAAGCTCCAGATTTAAATATCATTCAGCCTTTGTTGAATGAGCTGGAAAGGACAAAATTACAGTACTTTGCGTCACTTCCGTGTAACAGGTGGCGTCAAACTTGGTTAATACTAATTTACTGATATGTTGCTTACGGTATCCCAGTATATGGTTTTAAGTTAACATCACCAATGTGTTACTTAGAATCTTAGTAATTAAATAGCATATAATATACAAATGTTTAAAGTCATTTATGCTAATTGGGGATTATATAGTACAGAAGCCTGTGCTTTGCCGCAAGGGTGTAAAATTATTGTAAACCTGTGAAAAGTGGAAACACTGATAAAAAGAGTGTTAACGTGGACAAAGAAAATATGTAATGAACTCGTTAGTGAACCAGTGAACAAAGCAGAAACTATTCTGTAAAAAATCATTGCTTCGAAAGAAATTTGACTGGTATGTTAAAAATCTATGTATAGAGACGAAGAGGAAAGTGGAAGTAATTGAGTTCGGTGGATTTGGAATGCAGTGAGGTATGGTTCATTGAGTGTCTTTGTAAAATTAGTTGTACAGTTGCTCCGTTTATAATAATTTCAAAAGATAGCTATAAAATGTTTTAGTAATTAGTTACGTGTAGAGATGCTTTTGAACTAAAATGTATGTCTAATCCATTACATATGATGGTATATGGGAATTAAAGCATTAGGGTTTATCCTGTTGCGAGAAAACTGGAAACTCATTCGTAAAAAGATTGAGTGCTGCATAAAAGTGAATAAAAGCTGTACAGCAACTTTGTGATCTGTGAAATAATTTTCCGATTTAACTACAAATATCTTAAAATTCGCCTCCATTCGCAAATGTTCGTCTTTTCTAATGAAAATGAACTTTTTGGAAACGGCTTAATCTGCTGATAAAAGTAAGTTTTTTACGCTAATGTAGTATAAATATATCAGTTACCTATCTACTAAGCACCTTAAGCTCAATTATGCCTTTTGTGCTTATGAGAGCAGGTATACAGGTGTTAGCAGCCCTGTTGGTAAATGTTGTGTAAGTGCAATAGGAAAGGCTACAGTAATATTAAAATTGCTTTATATGCTTTAAGACATAATAACCTAAACTAAAAATATAAGCTTCGCGGCACAATAGCCCGATGCTGAGTCCAGACCTACTACTCGACCGCTGCTTCTATCATCTCTACGCAGAACGGACGTCATGAATGGGGTGCAGTACTAGAGTGAGGGACGTGGTTAGTACTGCGATTCCCTCCAAGCTTCGCTGAATATCATTTTTGAAATGTGCAACCACTTCCGTTCCTTCTAGCACCCCTACAATTGCAGGAGAAAATTTCCGCACTAGTACTGGGAATTGAACCTGGATCTCCCTTTAGCTAAGCAGTGCGCCACTACGACGCTTACCACGCGAATTATTAAGAAATGATTGCTTGCCGCCATTTTACACAACCAAATGAATTGTGACTTTTAATTAAGAATCCTCATGTTTTTTCCCCTATAGAACTTCGCCATAGTCAATAAAAATATCAGGGAAATGTATATATGAGGCTTCCGGTTGTCTAGCAATTGTGCTTTGATACTGTTATTTAAAATATAATTTA
>CM060948.1:97271376-97358876 GCA_030765055.1 Mantis religiosa | reverse complement strand
ATGTGCAGGATTTTAAAAAAGCTGTATTTTGTGCATAATAATAGAATACTACCAATCAAAAGGACATAAATACAGAACTGGAAAAATAACAGGCCGAAGTTTCGTATGACTGCGAACCTCTAGCAATATTAAGGGAAAGATACTTATGTGAAAGTTACCTACATTTAAAATAATTCCAAGAAATATCATAAATATTAATTCTTTCATAAGGAGTACAGGTATCCTTGGATTCTAAAAGAAAAGAGAAGCACAATAGATCAACAGTGGTTGCAGTGTGTAGGATAGATTTGTTTCTCTCCCCTATTTTAGCCTCAATCTTCGAGTAGCACTTATAGTTATATGGGACATCTTGAATTTTGGAAACATGTTAAACTATCGTTTTAGGAAACACCAAAGAGAGGGATAGTGTTAAATATGTGTCCCACTGACTGATAAATACAAAAAAGTAATCAAGGATGCGGTGTAAAATACAGAAAATGTTAACGCAGATTACCCATGAAGATCCTTTTAGGTCTTTAAATGTATTCCTGAGTACACTTTTAGATTACTTAAACTTATAAATGAAATGTGCCTTCTTCAATTTGGTCGTCCAATATGCGTATTACCAAATTTTCATTACTATGCTATACATATACAAATGCACACATACAATATTTAATTTAATACTGAACAAATTAGTCATAAAAGGTATGCATCTATTGTTCACTTCTTCACATTCAAGAACTCTCTCTCTCGCTCTAAATAGTCAGAAATACAACTGTGATGCTGTCACCCTTTCTTCTTCGTAATTTCAGGCTGTCGGAATGCAGTACATTGAACAATGTTAGCTCCTTCAAGATATTTTCAGCTTAGATTAATTAAAAACACTGCTGGCCCCAATATCGAACATTGTGATGAAGGTCAGCAGTGGAGCAGTTTGCGTGCCATACCTAAATGCGGCAGAGGTTGTTAGAAATAGTGTTTTGCATAGCAAGAAACTGATACGACCAGTGATGAATGTTAACGTCGTCCTATAGGGAGAAAGAGCAGGAACAGTGACAAAGTGAACTCTCCTGGAGGTGGAAGAAGGGGAACGTAGAGACAAAGCCAGAGCTGAGACTTATCTGTGTGTCATATGCCGCAAACCTATTTAATTACTTCTGCAAACTCCTCTGCTGCTTCATTTCGTTGATTTCTGTTGAGGTATGCAGTGCGAAATGAGAAACATATACTTTAGACATGAAACACACAATTATTTTGCCTCTTCTTCACAACTTGGAGCTCAATGGTCAACGTAAAACGGTGTAGCTAGTGTAAAATGAAAGTTAAGTGCTCATTTCGTCAAATGAGATTAGCAAAGGACAGTTACACCACCATAAGGGTTGGCTTTGCTTGAAGTATCAAATGGTGGTTTACTGTCCCTTTTGGCGTATTTATTACTATGACTGAATTATTTATTTGATTAAAGGAACAAATGAGATTTTAATACCTTAGCACACTAAATTCTGCTGTACCGGTAAAATGTTTACCCAAGTCCCTGAAGCCATGTTCCACTTCTTGCATCTTATATCATGAAGGTGTGTTCTGCCTCTCTTTGAAAGTCCCCTGCACATTATCAAATGTGTGTGATGCGTTTGGATCTCTTTGTAAGCCGAGCCAATAAATGGAGAGAGACAACACTCATAACAAATTCCTATGAAGCCTCTGATCGAAAGGACGCCCTGTTATGTAAAATATAGTAACTTGAGTTGCCTCTTTTAGTAAGGTCTTTATGTCTATGCCTAAATGACCATAGCTGCTGAGCATTCCTTGACGGTAATCAATGATCGGAGCTGAAGGCCAAGTATTCTTTTTAAAGAGCACTTATTTTAGCAGAGATAACTTGGATTACCGATGCTCAAAGCACTGAAGGAAAGTATGTTTGCATAAAATGTGTTAACCATTGAGTTGTCAATTGCAAACGCTTAACATTCAAACAGTTGGAAAAGTGTTTGTGCATTGTTCCCTGACACAATGTCAATTTTCTCAACAACGTGTCAGCCGGAGGTTTCCCTTTCACTATCCTCTACACATATTGAGGTGGAACTGGAGCAGTATTCACTCCAGGATACATTTCGTTGAAGTAATTAGGCACCTCTAGCGCTAACTTTTCTGACAGTCATTGTTTTGGTGCTTATCAGTAGCTTTCTTTTTAAATTAACCGCCTCTAGTGTTAAATCATATCAAACGATGTAACTCTACCACCAGCATTCAATAAAAATGTTTTAATAGAAAAGCTCTGTATACGTACATATATATGCCATGATGTGATCGCTCTGCATAGGTAAGTATATTCCTAATGTTACTTAAACAATTTCTATCTGCTAATTCCACACTTTTTTATAATCGTAGATCAATTAAATACACTTCTGATCGTTTTAGTCCTTAGGGAACGTATATGATGCTGGAAAAATAATACCGATTTTATCATGACATATTGCAACTGCAGGATAAGGGGTCTGGGAAGAGTTAAAATAAATTTATAAAACTGCTGAAATGAAATGAAATGTGTAGTGTTTAACGCCCGCTTTTACTACATACGGCACCGCAGGCGGTGACACTGATGATATATGAGATGAAGATGGAGCACCGGTGGAATGAGATGGCGGGGGAAACCGGAGGTCCCGGAGAAAACCCGCCCCAACGCCCTGTTGTCCACCACAAATCTCACTTTGCGGTCGCCTGGGATCGAACCCGGGCCGCCTTGGTGAGAGCCAAGCGGTCTAACCACTGAGCTAAAACTGCTGATATTTACTTTTTCATAAAGTGTATATTTTACTTACCCATATAATTATTAGTATTGACTCACCCACTGATATGAAATCTTACTTCACCAGAAAATATATATCTACTCAAGAAACTCTGTTCCTTCTCCACGGGGTCACGCTTAGGACAGCAATTTTAAAGCATTGTCTGGAGAATCTTATATTTCTTTTAATGATATACTAAAATACTATGTATGGCACAGCCGTCCAAGGCTTTACTTGGGGATTCTGCCAGAGCAAATAAGGCTCAAAACAGCTTCGGTTTGTGCAACGGAGATACAGCCGTCTATTTCAGAAATAGGATACCATTTGAAGTCCTCCGAACTCAGCATTCTCGTTCAAACTGACATTGAACGTAAGATACACATTCACATTTAGCAAATTGTGAGACGCATTCTACTCTTAGCTTTGCAATAAATTTGTATTTACTTGATAGTTAAAGTTTAGTTTCATTTATTTCTTTAAGTAGTAACAATGATGATAAGAAACTACCATGCTATAAACATCTTTTTGTATACCCAAGTACGCGCCGTGTTATTTCTTAATTCTCAAAAAGCCAGAGCAGACTTCGATCGTATAAAAAAATCTTCCTCTTCTTTCTATACTTTTCCTGGAAAATCTTCCAGACTTCAACAAACCTAATAAATGCACCCTATTTTGAAGATGTCGGCTCAGAATTCCTCAAGCTACTGCACTGCCAATAGCTTCCAAGGATCACTTCAACACCGTCGGGTTTCTGCTTTCCTCAGATATATCTGCGCCTTACAAGAGTAAATTCATTTAAATTAGGTACAAATTCGTTAAATTCTTTGAGATATCCTAAAGGTGTCATACCGAAATTAAGAATTGCAATAGTAAAGAATCGTAATGGATTTCAAAGGAGTATTGTATATTTGTTACGACACGAACAGGTGCAGTTGGTTGAGTTGTGTAACAAAAGACACGGGAGAAATAGAATTCTAAGGGGTAGCACTTGACTTAGTTTGAAAAGGGTATTCTTCGGACCCTTAATAATTGCATGACCGAGACTAATAATCACAATGGACAAAATAGTCACAAAGGGAATCATTGTGTGAAAAGATGGCTTCCAGAAATGAAAGTTACACAACCACGCGCAGCGGTGAGGACACTCACATCGACTTGGGGCCGATTAAGGCAGTTATCTGGTTTTGTCTTGGGCATGGCAGACCAGAAGCGATGAGAGAAGATATTTGTCGGTTCATATGTACCTGAAGAACGAATTAAGTTTTATCGAGTAATAAGCATTTCACATATAGTAACTCTAAACAGTGATATTGGTAACTCTTGGTCGGCAACTTCAAGTTTGATGTAATGATAAAAAGAAGCAGTCATTAAACCAGTTTGAAATGGGTATTCCAGTGTCATTAGAACCATCCTTACTCATACATACCCACACATAGCCAGAGAGAAACCTCATTACGCAACCCTGAGCTACCCAAATTATTTGATACAAACTGCAATGTCAACGTGGAACTGTGCGCCACACATTTTATTCCCTACAGGTGGAATACAGGTTGTAAAGTATTTTCACAAATAAAAACAGATTTGAAAACAACTATTATGATTTCTTAGGCACCTTACTGTATGCATTTCCTGTATATTATAAACAATTGATACCAAGGAAAAATTATTGGAATTATAAAACACTTCGTCCTTATATAAACAAGCAAGGATAAACTAACCATAGGACACTAGAAAATATAATGGGATTGAATTTACTCTGTTACATCACTGCCCGATATGAATAAAACTTGTGTCATTTGAAACACTTTTAGATTTCCTATTTTAAGCTTTGTTATGTATTAAGACCTATTTATTTAGCTATTTTGTCATTTGGGAGAGCAACATCTAAGAGAAAACACGTAACCATTGCCGTCGTGCTAAATAAGACATCTTGTCTCTCAGATCTGAAAGTCTACTAAGCAACTTTCTCTCGCTCTTTCTCTCTCCCTCACATACACTTTCTCTCTCTTTTAACGTGGGTTAAATGTATTTATTTAAGATTTACATCTGAAGCCAACTTTGCAAAAGTTTTTAACTAGCAAACTCATAAAAGGTTTTGTTTACAATTACCAAAGTACACTTTCTCGTCTGCAAAAGCTTTGGACCATCTCGCAACGTGAATTTATTTCTTCACTTTCAACAGAGAATACATAAAGAGACCTGTCTCATCTGTGATATCAAGGACTTAGATATAACTTTCTAAGTCTGTGTGACTGAATGAGCGCTTGATGTTTCTGAATATGTTTGCTAGCAAAGGAAGGAACTCTATAAAAAGGGACGCAAATTAGGAGTCTTCCTGGCAACCTCACTGATTACAGCTGATATCATAGCACCATTCTATATGTAACATGATAGATATACTTCATGATTAAAGGTTTTTGTGGTAAAGAAAAAAATAAATTTTCGTCAGTGTAACATATTCTCAGAAGCACATTACTATTTTTGCAATATAATTTTCGCATATTTTAACTCATTATAAGGAATATATAATTTATTAATGAGCGTATTAACAACATTATTGAGGCTTGCTACCGGTTTATTGTTTTGTAAAAACATAAAAGTGTGCATTATTTTTAAGTTTATGCTGCTCATAAAAGTTTCAAATAAGCTTGAAGGCTGTTTATCTTATTTTATAAAAGTGATATAGATACACATATACACCCTTAAGATTGCAAGCATACAGATTGATGAAAGCGTTTCGAAAATGCAATATTACTCACTATTTTCACTTTAAACTTCATACATTTGTTCATGTTATGGATAATAAAAATATATGTGTGAGTTCATTTTTCAGGAATTATAGAATAAATCTATGATAAACCTTTACAAACAAAAATATAAAAGTATAATTCTATATGGACCTGTAAATCAGACAGCTTTTGTCAAACACCTTTGACGCTATTACTACACCTTAGCCTTGGATGTGTACCTTCAGCTGCTCCAGTTATAAACAAACAGTTATAAACTTTTATTTCCGGTTATATATAGGCTGGTGTGAAAATAAACAACTCCAGTTTAGTTGACACTTATATTTAATGGATGCTAATAATATTCTACTTTAATCGAGTTGCCGACTATTCCAGAATGAAATATAACTTATTCTGATAAACTGTAACTGCTGAAATATTAACTCCTATAACTTCTGATATATCGTTACTTAAGGGTTTAATAAATGTTTCCACCTTCATAATGTGAAGCACAAATTATCGTGAGTCCCAGAAATGTTAATCAGATGTTTACCTATCGGCGAGTGCAGCTGTAGGTAATCGAATACATTAACCCCTTTTGTAAGATTGTAAAATCGAAGGGAAATACCCAGTCTTAGAATACACGGTGTTTATTAACTTCAGCTCCACCTTCATATGAATATATCTATCAATCTTTCACTAACTCTGCCAACTGAAGTTTCTAATTCCTATCTGAAACACAATTTTTGTTCTGTGACTCGCTCAATTCTCAGGATCTTCATTATTTTCAATTTTCAGAATTTTCTTACCTGACTTAATAATTGTATGTCACTTTTAAACATGGATGTTTTCCGGGATCTGACCATTAAGATGTTGGTTTTCTTGATGAATGAATTCAAAAGAACTCTATTTACCTGAGCTACACTGCCTTACTGTTTTCTTACCCTTAACACAAACTTGGCTATAGATTCATTTCAGCATCCTCTTATTATTTATAATGCATTAACTTTAACATAGGAATAATTTATTCCAATGATTTATGTATATTCTTATTATTTATTTATATAATTAACAACCTTACCATTGCATAATTTCAGTATAAATATGAATATTTGTCTTCAAACATAGTTTTCAGGAATATTAAATAGATTGTAAAGGTATCAAGAACTGTAATTAGGTACTCTCAGTGTACGTCCACCTCGGTAGCGTAGATGGCAGCGTGTCTGCCTCACGTTCAAGAGGTCACGAGTTCTAATCTCGGTCATGGTGAGTTACCTGGATAAGATATTTTCTGGATTTTCCCTTATCCTGAAAGACGAATGTTGGGTAATTCTGTGCTCTAAGGGCCCCAGGATCATTTCACCCATTTCATTCATCGTCCGATATGACTTAACTTTGGAGGACGTCAAAAAGACTGTCAGTGCACGAAGTGTAGGTCTTACTCAAGAAATGTTTTGTACTACTTGCCTTCAAAGAGTCCTGCTTTCATATCCAATTAGCATAGTTTGATTAGGTTATACTTCTCGTTTTAAGGTTACTTATGGTGTAGGTATATCACTTTCGTTTATTGCTTATGTCCTTCAACTAAGTTTGGATGCTCCGATAAGTAAATCAGACATACGTAGTTTCTTTTCTAGTACATGTTGCTTAACGAAGAAGAATCGGAAGTTAGTTACACGGTACAATCATTTCTCTTCAATTCCCAAGTTATAAATGTAACGAAAAAGGCGTTTTGAGTCTTATTTATACGCTGGACAGACGATATGTACTGACATAAATTATGTTGCTGTTGCTATTGGAACAGTTGGAGATGATCTCGTGCAAACCCCACTTGAAACCGAAGTTCAGACTGAGGAAGGCCTGCTCTCAAAGTACGCTTAATAATGTTTTCCATTACAGTACATAGCACCAATGCATATTAGGTAATATTCCTTTCATAGCCTGGGTTTTGTTATACAACCTAATTTTCTGCTTCCTAGTTGTTTATAGCGGGTGCGGGACTGAGGGACGCACACCGGTTGAAGTGAAAAAACAGATCCTTGTTGCTGTCCAGAGATCCTTGTTCACATAAAGAAACATTTGCGGCACTCAAGTTTATGCATATACTAACGACACCCACTAAACTAAAAAGCTAGTGAACGTACAGTAAGTTCTAGTATACACTATATATTGCGCATATGCTAGAGCATATAAATAATGCAGCATGCTAGTTTCACCACCAATTAGACCTCAGTAAAAATCCGTGAATAGTAAACTACAAAATTGACCCTTAAAACTGATACCGAAGTTAAGGGGTGCAAAGTATAAAGAATCTTAATGGATTTCAAAGGAGTCTTGTATGTTTGATACCTCACGAACAGGTGCAGTTGGTTGAGTTGTTTAACAAAAGACACGGGAGAAAAAGGGTTTTCTTAGTAAGAATCCTGAATGGATAGCCCTTGACTTTGTTTGTAATGGTATTCTTCGGACCCATAATAATGACAATGGGCAAAATTGTCACAAAGGGAATCTTTGTGTGTTTAAAGGGCTTCGAGAAAGTGAAAGCTGTACATCCACGCACAACTGTGTAGGACAGTTCGTGGCTGGGAGCCGATTAGGGCGGTCCACTTCTTCTGTGTTGGTCAAGGGCAGACCATAAGTGGTGAGAGAAGATATTTGTCGGTTCATATGTACATGAAGAACAAAATAAGTTTATCGAGTAATAAGCACTCCACTTTTAGTCTCTCTGAACAGTGATATATTGGTAATCCTTGGGCGGCAACTTCAAGTTTGATGTTCGGATAAAAGAAGCAGTCATTAAACAAGTTTGAAACGGGCATTCCAGTGTCATTAAAACTATCCTTCTCATACATATCCACGCATACCCGGAGATAAACCTCATTGCTTTACCCTGAGCTAAACATTATTGTAACAAACTGTAGCGCCAACGTGGTAATCCTTGCTCGATAAAATATTTGCTTCAAAACCTATTGAGTAAAGTATCAGAAATTTAAGAGTTCCAAGGACATACTCTAGAAAATAAAATTCTAAAATCTTTATGGGAACAATACGCAGTTGAACATTCCTATTTCAGTGATTGAACTGCATTTCTTCAAAAACAATAGCAACACCTTGCAACTTGCCATGGAACTTCGAAAATTCAAAGTATTAATTGCTATTGCTTTTCTTATTGTTATTATTGAGTAATGCATGGCTATAAAATTTAGCTACCTAGAGATAGTGTCTATCTGAGAAGGAGCACTAAGAAACTAAAAGTAAAATTGTTACTGAACATTCCTACTCTGAACTCATCCATACTCATCTTCATATGGAAGATTGAGATCATTAGCAAATTCTGATACAGGCAACTATCAATACCTATTAATCAAAATAACTAAGATACGTCAACATGAATTTAAAAAGATGTAATACCTAACCATTAACCCACTAGTTCCACTTGTAGATAATTCCCAAGCCACGTTGTTTATGTTTGTCTGAAGGTTAATAAGATTATTGCCCTACATAATTAAGCCAAGTCTTTAGTTAGTGAAAGATATGCTAAGTTAACTTGGAAGTCCATGCCCGTATTATTATCCAAAGCTCAACAACAAACCTCTTACAGCAAAGCACTTGAGCACATCTGTACACACAACCCAGTAACACCTGCTCGCATTCGTAAAACAGTCTTTGTTAAATGTCAATTAAGAATCGTACCATAAAACAGGTGCTTTTTTTCGAAAATAGTAAAAAATATTATTTCAAACGAAATAACCGTATTTTCCCAGGAAGTTGTATCACTTAAATGTGTTAAAGAATGGGAAATTTGCTTGAAAACAATAAGCGCTTTATCTTTTTTTTTTTTTTAATTTACGTCCTCCAACCTTAAGTCATATCGTACGATGAATGGGATGGCTCAAAATGATGCTCAAATGAGCCCAGAGTCATAAATCTTAGAGTTATCCAACATTCGTCTTTCAGGTTAAGGGAAAATACCGGAAAAAGCCTTATCCAAGTAACTCATCCTGACCGAGATTCCAACTCGGGAGCTCTTGAACGTGAGGTAGACACGCTACCACCACGCTACCAAGGCGGGAGCATTATTTTTTTAATTATTACGAATAGAACAAATATCATCATCAAATATATTTTACCCCATATTTGTAGATCCTTTGCTGCATTTTTTACACTCTGTTATTCCATCTTTATAAATTTCCTCTGTGCTTATAGTGAGAAATATTTACCTAAGCATTTCTATAATTTGTTATCTCCTACGTCGAACAGTTCTACTCGCTATTCCTTCTAGCGCACGCCTCACCAATCAGTTTATTTGCCTACAACATGATAGAAAATTTCATTTTATCTTCCTCAGCTATCTCAGTTATTCCTTCACCACCATTTCTAAAACAATTTATTACGCATTGTATATTCACTTCACAACTTTCATTCTTCTACATTTCTCCATTTCAAATGCTTCCAACTGCTTTTCTTCGCAGTGCCGCAATATTGATGTCTTTGTACTATTTCGATGCACACAAAATACTTCACTAATCCATTCCTTAGTTATTTCTTCAAAGCTTACTCAATTTCTTTACAGAGGTAATTTCTTTGCTTATTTTTCAATTTAATTTCCTAAAGTTAGAAGAAAAATATTACATTTTAATACTTTGAAAACATCGCTCTATTAATTATTTAATTCAAATGCATAATGTCATGCTAGCCATAAAATAATAAACATTTCTAATGCAAAAATTGTTTTAAATGACAATGTCTTAAAGAAATTTAAAATTCCACAAGTGATGCCAGATCACCAGCAAAATGGTAGTGCATTTAAGCCACGTTGTAGCCAACAGAAAGCCTAAAAATTATCATAAAAACTAACTCTATTTCATTAAACAAATAGACACTGTTAAGGAAATGCGTTCATGAACGCTGGAAAAGGTTGTTAAATTGTTAAAATTTTTGTTCCTCTTATTTGCTTTTTATTGTTTCTTTTTTTAATTTGGCTATACTTATAACGAATAATTTCACACTAAACAATTGCTTTGAGCCATATTGGGTATTTAATTGGTTCTTTATCATTTAATTGAAAAATTGCGTTGAACTTGTAAGGTCTGCATTCTTCAGCACTTTTCGCTATTAAACAGTTTTGGACACTAGTTAGAAATGTTAAATTTCAGCCGAAATGATTTATGCTGACATGTAAACGTTTAAAAATGCAATAACATGTATACATTTTTCTATTATTGTAATAAAAATAAAAATTACATACAAATTAGTTTGTTAAAGTTCGGATACTACGCTTAAATTGAATGCATGGAAGCTATACGATAAACTGTAAGTCCAAGGAGTATTTCATTTGTCCATATAAAAGTAAAATTATCATAAATTTAAAAAATAAATATCTAAACACGGATTTAAATAGCTCACCAATATTTTGTATGTGTTATAGCTTGTATTGGTAAAAGAAATTGAAAACAGTCACAAGAAAACTATAGATTTTTTCGCTTATGCTTTGCCTCGAGTATCGAAAACGTATGTGTAGAAATCTAAAAGCGACTTTATAACAATAGTAGGCACAGCATATTGGAATAAAGTTCTCCCATCATATCTACCTGCTTTGAATAATTTTGACCATATACACGAGTTTTGGTGACCTCAGTCTAATATTTAAGTTGGAGAAAACTATTACATAGCAGTGCCCAAACTTCTGCAAAACGTTATTGCCTTGGTTCGCTTTAAGAAAGTGCGCGCTCCCTCGGGTGCTTTATAGCTTTGCGGATTGTCTGTCGCACAGAAACATCTAACCTCATTCTGAAAACAATGCAAATGTTCCATAACGGTGCTGGAATTTCCAGTAGTACTAATAAGGTTATATGTGTTTCAGGACGAAGGGAATATTTTCTTAAGGCACTCACAAGTTCTGTATTTACCATTGGGGATAAACTTTTCGCTGATAATTTTAAATCAGAGTTTATTTAGTTATAGAGCCAAGAAACACTTTACTGAAAATAATTTTTCATTATGAAATTTTAGAAAACCTGAAGCTAATTGGAAATTTAAACGGTATAAGAATTAGTTACTGTAAAACGTTTTACGTATTTGTAGCAAATATGCGCATAAATAAAACTGTCAAGAAAATTACTAAGTAAAGTGTGATTACTTCAAACTTTATCTTTAATTTCTGAGAAAATATTGTAAGGTGCGAACATTAACCTGAAGAAAAGTTTATTCCCACCCTGCTCTAAAATTTCTATGAACAATTTACTAATAATTTACTCTACTGTTCAATATATCAGGGTCAACCGGTTTTGAACTTGAGGATATATATATATATATATATATATATATATATATATATATATATATATATATATAGTTGCTTTAACTATCTCGTAAAAGCAACATATTCGTACATTTTGGTGTATGCATTAACTTTAAATAACAGTGAAGTCTCTAAATTACTACATTTATGAACAAATAACATAAAATTGTTAATAAACGCTTTTAAGTAAAACATTTTTGACATCCACTTCAAATATTTTATTTTCAGGCAATTCAAAATCAATGCACGCAGTTGATAAAATACTGCACTTTAATAAGAATAATTTTACTTTTTTACCCACCTAAAATATTTATTGACTGGAGGTAGAATGAGTTTAAGTACCTTCTAGTTTATAGGACTGATTGATTCAAAATTATACCATTATAAATAATTTGGTTTTAATCTGATACAGTTTAATCTCTGCTCTGATAAAATGCTTACTTTAAGCTTAAATGTAGCAATATAGTTTCTAAATCGGCTGTTTTATTTCAAATAATACGCCGTGGAATGTAACGTATCATCGCATGTATAGATAAGCATCTATTGCAATGTCATTCTGCTGTTCCAATATAACGCGTGTGGTTTTATTAACATAATGTTACATTTAACAGAAAATAAAGGTGGAACAATGAATATAATTAACCAAAACGTAGTACGCTTTCAGTGTTTATATCATAATAAATAATTAGTTTGGAGTACAGGTATTGAATATAGAAGCACTATGACGCCTACAACCTATCTTATAGAATACTTGCGGCCTACACTCCTTTACTAATGAAAAGTAATAAGAAATTTTAGAGAATAGTCATGCAGTATCGGCAGGCATGTAGTACCGGCCACTACTATGATTTCCCTTTTCGCCTCCATGCGCAGAAGTTTCCAGTAAGCAGTAGCAAGCTTGTGCATCCACGTGTTTTATAGTTGGATATCTTCTTCCTCTCTTCAGTTCTTTGTCTGCTTTGAGTGCTGGTTGGTGGTTAGTGTAGCTCGTGGCGCACGGAAGATATTCTGAGGCCTATTGCAGCGCTCTATTTGCGATCTCTGTAAACCAGTGAGCTAAACATTTGTGAACTGAGCAGAAATAGTGACAATAAGTTCCCATGCTTTTGTATTGTACTATTGTTCTATATGTGGCAGTGCAATGTCTCACTGATAATCTATATTGTAACAGAAAAGGTAGCGGCCGATACTGCAATACACTTTCTACAAGCCATATAATTCTAGCTCTTTTACTTTCGATGTAATAAAGTACTATAAATAAAAAATAAAAATAATTACATTATCCTATCTATAGAATATGTCTTGAAGTAAGAGAATAATATAGTAAAATTCCGATTAGCCATCACAGTTATAAAGTCAAAAACCTTAACCCGGCCGATACTGCACGACCTTCCCCTAAAGCCATGCTTCTAAAACTCAGATTTCTCTTAGTTGTGTATGGAAGCTAAATAAGATCTACAACTTATGCGCTAGAGTGCTGAAGTATATACTGCATATTTTTTCTCATATGGTAAGGAAACTAATTATAGTATTCTTGATTAAACTTACCACTAGAAAAGAAATATATATCAAATATAGTTAAAATTCTTTAATGCTGAGCTAATATATTTTTTCTGAAATAATTGCAAATACTACATATTTAATGTATTAAGAGTTTTTTACAGAGATAATCTTAGTTTCGTAAAAGATCGTTCAGTCCTTTTATTGAAAACTGTGGGAAAAGTCCCATTCAATTATTTTTTCTCGAATATGATTTTAATAATTCAACTGATAATGATCTCATAATGAAATTTTGCCGTAAAAGTACAGCTACAAAAATCTCAGACAGTTGCTTAAAATTAAAAATATGTAGCCTTAACCTACCACACAGATAACTGAAAGTGCCACGCATAAAAATTATTCCAAGTTAACCACTCCATAATACGCGGGTAACCAAAGAACACCATAACATACAATAAGTACTTCAAAATGGGGGTTTAGCTGTACAAACTTGATAATAAAACAGTACTTTGAATCCTTTAATCATACGAAATGGTATGTAATCTAAATATTGAAACTAAAATCTGATTTCGTTCACACCTCTTCTAGGTTCTTGAAAAATCAGTAATACCACAAATATATTGATATTACAAGTGTTGTTTGGGAATGGCATTTAGGGTGAAAAGGTAACTGATTGAAAAGCGGGAGAAACATTTCTTTTTGTATAAAAAACTAATGTAACAGCATTGTAAAAATATTGCGTTTGCGATTAAGGATACCAAACAAGCTGGAGCATTCTGAACACCAAGAGCAATAGAAACAAACATAAATCAGGAATAGGAAAAGCGAATGACTTTACCAAATGTATTATTTCTAAGAATTCTTCATTAACAAAATCGCCAATTAAACTCTAAATAAACTCTTAAATTCTAACTTGAGTGAGTCAAGTTAACCTTCCCAGAGATCGGTGTTCCATATATTATTGGAATGGTAGCGTAATGTTTGACATGTAAAATTTACGATATTATAAAACTGATAGGCAAATACATAAGCAATTTAAACACATAAGACCTGAAGCTTTCCTAGTGACGAATATGTTCGTGATCTTCTCGGGAAAACCCAGTTTCTCTAGAAGATGTCGAATAAATTTAAATACATTATTTCCTTATGTTTTAATCAATTTATAATATAATAATCTTAAATCACAGATATTAGATAGGTAATGGAAACTACTATTATAGATGATAGTCACTTGCGACGCAATTTACGAGATCACGTACAGGAATTAGTGTAGGCTAGCAATGAAAACTATTACTTCAAGGTGTACTAGAAAATCATATTATTTATGGAGGTGCATTTACTAAATCATGTAGCAAAATTCCTAAAATTAGAATGTGAAGAAAAATCTTCGAATGTAGCACTCCTCAATGAAACCGTAGTTTCATAGAAGAATTAGCAGCTTAATGACTCTCAGACGTACGTAGGAACGTTGGTGGAAGTGCGGTACTTAAGTTAATAAAAGGGCACATATTTATAAAATGTACGTCACTTTCTTAGTGTTTGTATAGTCATAGAGAAATGCCTACTGTGATCAGTTATTGGATACTGCATAGCTTAAAGCCTGCGCTCGCATTGTATGAATTTAGCTGCCACCTACGTATAACCTTATCATTTTGCGACTCATGGCAATGTACACCTGTGTTATTACGGAAACCGTTATTTTTAAACCATTCAGTTTCGATACTGTGACAAAGATGTAAAAATTTCACTTCAAAGTGCTTTATTTCTCATTAAATTGCTAGCCTAGAGCCAACTTACAAGCAGCCTCCCTTTTACATAAATACTCTACACACACCACTTCCACACTCTAGGATGTTTGTCTAAGTCCCTTTAACACGCACTCTTTGTGCTGATAGCTGATAGTAATTTTTCTGACCTACACACAACTCTACCTCTTACACGGAGCTACACGCCCATTCTGACCACAACTCCGATATTCTCATAGAAACTGTTTCGCTACCTGTTTCACAACCCGGCGATTCCTTACTAAGGAGCCGTACTTACTGACCTGTGAATTGTTTCCTGCACCGCTCCACGGCCAGCTGACTCCTCCTCCGTGGAGCCGGACGCAACTCAAAGTACCACACTTTTCTCACTACTACTTTTGTATTACTGGCTCACCACTTTTTCTCCTCCAGGCCTCGCATCGACTTTCTATACCTGCCGGGCGCAGTATATCTTTCTGGAACTGGAAACTCTCGAAATACAGTCTCAAAAGTATTTTGTGTAGTAACTAAAGCCCCGACATCGTAACGTCAGACCATGACGTGAGCTACCGACTGCCCTTGAGGAAGTGCCTTTCCTGTTCCGCAAGCCAATAGACAATAAGGCGAGGGATTCCTCTACTCCCATTTCTCCTTCGAGGCAGATCCGCGATGGCAACTCAGTTCCTAACTCCACTCTTCCACTCCAAAATAGTTTCACGTTCGCCAATGTGATAGTAAATGGATGTTAGCAGATATAGTGCAATAATTACAACATTGAGTAATAAGATCCAGAAACGGTTTGATTCTTCAATTCCAAACAGTCTGCAACTCGCTTAAAACTGATCATTACTAGACTTTTTCAAATGTATCGTCAACTAAACCGCTGTTGTCTATCGTCTCCCTCCGAAATATAACATGAGAACAAGCTTTGTTAATTATACTACTGAAGCTGCTGGCAGAAAATATGTATAGATATTGACATCTGTAGTTTTCAAATAGCAAACTAAGAAGCAAGCCACTGTTTTATGATGTTTCCAATCCACCTCACACCCTGGTCCTTTGTTCCGCTACAGCAGTAGATGGGTGAACCCTGAACTGCTACACACTGGGCAATATAATTATCAGTTATGTAGCACTGCTGTCTTCTAGAGATCACTGTCACCAACAATGGACAGGTACTCGTATAAAACGTTCCCCTTCAGTTCTGAGTGAAAACTTCTGTAAACCAAACACGAGCTAGTTTCGCTATTTGCAATAAGTAACTGAGTATCCTCACTGACCATGCAGGTTCACTAATGACTTGTTCCCGGTGGTTAATGAAGGGTGAGAGGTGTAAAGTCCGAGAAAATATTTACAACCCTAACTGGTACAGGCTCGTCCACTAGTTCCAAGGAATTGTTCACGTGCCAAATTGTTTGGCGATTTTTCTTCTTTAATTTACGTCCTCCAACATTAAGTCATATCGGACGATGAATGGAATGGGTGAAATGATGCTCAAGTGAACCCAGGGTCCATAGAGCTTAGGGGTTACCCGACATTCGTTCTTCAGGATAAGGGAAAACCCCGGAAAAAACCTTATCCAGGTAACTCAACCTGACCGAGATTCGAACTCTTCGGGACCTCTTGAACGTGAGGCAGACATGCTACCACCACGCTACCGAGGTGGGCAAATTGTTTGGCGATAACTATATATTAGAGAAAATGGTTATAGACGGCGTCAAACTTGATTCATCTATCCGTAAATTGGATTTAGAATTTTGAAGAGAAATAAATTGAGTGTAATTTTTAATGGAGAGGATATGGTGTGACGGAGACTCAGAATTTACACCTCTTCCAAATAGTAATGCAACTACGGATTAACCTGGATTTTATGATAGTTACAGTACGAGGTCTGAGTCCTCATTACATTAGGTTTATGCTTGCTCTAAACAGTTGATAAAGCTAACGCTCATGTATACAGTTCCTAAGGTGGCTCGCTATAGCATAGTAGCTCTCTACATGTAATATCATGGTTTACTGAATTGAATTAACTCCGAAATCTGGTGACAGTTCTAAGCTCTTGCTCCCCGAACACTCTCATGATTTCTCCTCTCATGCACACATGGACTTTCACGACGTATTACACAAGCTCTGCGATACATTGTACAGTGCTCTGGGTGCATCGGTAGGTTAGGCGCTGGCCTACTGATTCCAAGGTCTCGGCTTCAAATCGGTCTCGGAATGACCGTTATAAGCCTGTTTAGCAACGACAGCCCCATGTGAGCAAATTTACTGGTACTGAAATAATATTTATGGGACGGTACACAGGTGGCGCTGTAATGACCCTGGTAATTGACAACATTATTAACAAACTATATATGTTATATATAATATATTATCCAGTATATATTGCTGCTCTGTAATTTGGTTATAAACTAGGTTTCAGTTAGGTATATCACTGAAATTGAAAGCGTTTTCTAACCGTCACATTAAGATGCAAACCGCGCTTAGAAGAGTTCATTATAAAATACCTGATTCGTAATAGCCATTGAGATTTCTTCAGTTCGAACTCCCACTTCACATAGCCGACAAACACTTGTCACGGTAAATCCCAAACTGCCCACGTTGTGCGTCGTTCCTTCTCTTTCTTGTTCTCGCTACCAACCTGCAATATATCGCGTTTTCTATTCAATCGGATCTGATTGCGAACATGGCTTTTGCGGTGATTTCCGCGCCGTGGGGAAAGAAACTTTAAACAGAGAGACGAACATCCGGAAATGTGAGTGAGGGGATGTATGTCGGTTAGTCTCTAGAATGTAATCTGCCCTCTTCTTTCAGACATCGATACCAATACTCGGGGAAGGGAAACGCGAGAAGACTGAGGCAACAATTTACTCGGAGTAACATAGAAGAAATGTAACCGGTTACAAGCTGGTTCGTATCCTAATTTAACAAAGAACGTTCTCTTCTACGGCATGCCCCTCTTTCTTTCACATGATTATAGACTCTTTATTCCTAGAAAGCCTTCTTTTATCCTTTGTACGGTGATCTGAATCAGTGTTAAGCTTAGGCTAAGGAAGATTCGCTTACATGGATTGCTGCACAAAGCACATTTTGTCTTCCGCAATATTGCAACAATGTTACTGGCAGAAGAAAAGACAATTTTCTTGTATAAATCTGGTAGCTCCAGTTCCTATGATGATTACAGAGGTGCAGAAAGATACATAAACCAAGAGAATAAATACATTGCTGTTGTATTAATTACCCTCTAGATATATGCTTAAAATGGATAATCATACGATTTTAGCCCGTAAAACAAAAGGAAAAACAGGTTTACTTTACTTCTTCATGTAATTATTGTCTCCACTTTAGTACTTTACGCTCATTTCAATGGAAAAAAATGATCAAGGAATTTACAAGCCTTTTTCCTCATTATTACCATTTTGGAAGAAACTCAGGTTTATAATTCTGCTGGTATACAAAAACTGTTCTATAACATTACACCTTATACCTTACTTTTACCCACTGTAAAATAATATCCAATATATAATAAATTATCTATACCACAATACAAATTACAGGTTTAGTACTTTCTGGAATGAGCTGCTTGTATTTAGGAGCAAAAAATGTTCAGCACTAATAATTACTTTTGGTTCATTTTACGAACAGTGCAGTGCACGGTGGGTTCATTGCTATCTGTAAATCCTGGGCCTCCGAACTGAGGGAGATCTCCGAGTCTCGGGATCCCCAGAGGATGTGTCAGCTCAGTGAGTGGAGCAGGTAGTACGTACGATCCGTCAACTGGAAGTTTTAAACTGTAGTTGTGGATCCCACTTTTGCTGTTGTTTCCCCTTAGTCTGGACACCCCTAGTTTCCTATCACCTTAACCTTCCCTACCGGGGGCGCCCCTTCATGGGTATGGAAATGAAAGATTTCATTCTTCCCGGTGCTAAGTCCCCATTTTGAACTCTTATCTGAAAAGACCAATGGCACGTGCATTTGATACAGCTTACACAAAGACCTTTGCCATTTAATTATTCACCTTTTATGTTTTAATATACAAAAATCTGTGCTAATATATTATAACATACAAATAAATTCGTAAAGCGTCATTACAGTCTGCTTTGTAAACAGACTAATGTTCAAAATCCTTTTCTCTTGAAGGTTCCAAGAGAATGGGGTGTGCCTATAACTTTCTATTTCAACGTGTATAAACTGATGTTGAAGTGTTCAAAATGAAGCATGTCTGTTATTTTGCTACATATTCCACGGAGCTATTAATGTATCATATTTTGCACTTGTTTTCTTATACCTTTTAAATGTGCTTATTAAACTTGGCTAGCTAAGGTGAAAAATAAATAAAATATATGTATGTGTTTAGAAAAGAAGGATAGTTTTGTCATAAGGGAAGATATTTTGAAGTATTTTAATCTGCGTACATCATTGCTAACAACATTTAAGGCCGGTCAATTCATTTGGGGTATGCACTCTCCTTTTTTGAGCTCTTTATGTCGTGTTTCTTTGACATGTGAGTCCTATCGGGACACCTTTCAACACATAACAATGAAAAATTACGTTCTACGACAGTACAAAATTCTATAGCTATAATATATGATAGTCGTACTGCTGCAGAATCAAATTTATTTACAGATTCCAGTCTACTTCATTAGGAAAATAACTTGGTGAAGTAATTGGTAGAAGGTTGAACGTCTCTGACATATCTGTAAGAAGGCTGATTGTTTTCCTGCTATGGTCTGATGCATGCCTTTGGTTAGGATATGGCAAACATCGAGTTGGATGCTGCAGGTTACATAGTTTGCCTTTGGTTTCTTAGAAATAAGGAGAGAATGCTTTGATTTTATATGGCCGATTCTCAACCTACTTATAAGGACTTCAGGCTTCCAATGTAGTTATGTGGTATGCAAGGGAAAATTGTAGCTCTTTTGTACCACATGTAGTACGCTTGCTGTAGAGTTTTCAGGGAGAGAAAGCTTTTGAGAAGTTTCTTGTGGCATCGTTGTGGGGTACCAGAGAAATGTTGTAAGTATAAAATGCTAGTATTTTATTTGAGTCATCCGTTGTCGTTTCCTGTTCTTCCTTAGTGAGAGTGTAGCCATCAGTTACCCGGTTACATACGTTGCTTAATGAAACTGGAAATCTGTGCAGCGGTTATTTCGGGTTTTGAGAACGTTGAAGAGATGGTGGTACATTCATATTGTCAGTTTTCTGATATGCGATATTTTGCTACGCTGGGGTTGGTTGTTTAAAAAGGCGGTGTGCAACCCACCCGATAACTAGGGGCGTAGCTGGAAGCGCCGTTTACTGGATACCTACTAATTCCGATTGATGGTACAAATGGGTTACAACACATTCCTTAGATCTGAAGGAGTTTAGGGGTGAAAGTAGTGAGACTACAACATATTACTGATTTATGAGGGCTTACCTTAACGGTGCGGTGTTTCATGTATGGCTGAGGATGCGTAAGCGTCGCCACACTTGAGGGCGGCATGGCGTGAGCTGACCCTCTACTGCACTGACAAGAACTGACCCCAACAACTGAGCTACTACTGAACTGACTGACCTGAACCTACCCCGCCCCCCCCCCCCCATGATTGGAATCAGTGATCTTAAATATGAGGGTGATCTGTGATGTTACTGCGTCGACTCAGCATCGCGTCGATGGTCCCGAATTAGAACACTACGTAGCCATCCCCCAATCATATTAAGCCAAATTGACGTAACCATACGTCATAGTTATAAAAATAGGTGCGGTCTTCTTCTGATGTTAAACACACGCAAGCAGTCCGCCAGCTGCCAATTCAGCACTCAGCGGAATTCGGAACTTCAAAACACGTGAATAAGACAAGTGCCCAGAGTGAATCTTGGTCCTAAAATTCTAAAATTTGATAGTTTCCTAATTATTCCTCAGCCATATATGTAACAATATGTAGTTGAGGGTCTGTTTGCACCAAGATCAGTTCCAGCCATTAATGTAGATCGGATGTAATTGCCAAATGTTTCGGAGATTTTCATAAAAAGCTTTCGGTAATTTGAGATGGCAGTTTGTGATGTGTGTAGTGTTTAACGCCCGCTTTTACTACATACGGCACCGCAGGCAGTGACACTGATGATACATGAGATGAAGATGGAGCACCGGTGGAATGAGATGGCGGGGGAAACCGGAGATCCCGGAGATAACCCGCCCCAGCGCCGTGTTGTCCACCACAAATCTCACTTTGCGGTCGCCTGGGATCGAACCCGGGCCGCCTTGGTGAGAGCCAAGCGGTCTAATCACTGAGCCACGACGCGGCCGTAGTTTGTGTTTGTTGGTGCATGTTTTAAGTCAAGGTGCACTTGAGGCATCATACAAATCTCTGTTCATAACAGGGATAATATCCATGGCGTAATGTGGAATGTCGTCCACGAAAGATGAAATGGCAGTTTGTAATCCTTCGGTTTTCAGAGTAGTCGCCAAAGTGCCTCGAGAAAATATAAGCATAAGCTTTGCATAAACGTCTTGCAGTAGTCTTTGTTGCATAGTTTATACTGAATTGTGTGTAATAAATTTCTAAGGGAGCTTCATTTGTTTCCATTTGGAAAATGAAAATGGATGGTGATATACGCACCCAGAATAAATCGTAGCACCCAGTATAAATCATAAGACTATAGTGCTATGAATAATATTAAGCATATTAAGCAGAAAAAAGAAGCATAATTTTACGTATATCATAGCATCCTAGGCCAGTTTACTTCTTATCAATGCCTGCTAAGTAATTCGCAGATTATATGAATGAACATGCCAGTTCCGATAATTGTAAGAATACTTAATCTTGTCTCTACCCTTATTTCCACACTTTGACTGTGGTATTCAGAATAAACTTTATTTTAATGTACGAATGTGCATTATAAAGCTCTGCTTCGGTGTATTCGTTATTTTACTGATTAACTTGACATACATATTCATTTTTGGTTCGGTTTTAAATATCACAAAATATAGCAAATTCTTAATCTAAGAAAATGAGTTCCAGTTCACTATTTTTACTAACGACCCCAGTATCTTAAACCTCTAAGTACCAAACTAGAACCTGACAAAGGAATTATATACAAATTTAAAGTATAAATAAGCTTCCGAAGCAGATGGAAAAATTATAGAAACAAACAGAGATCACATAAACGCGAAAACTAAATAAAATCTAATTCGATAAAATCATAAAACCTTGTTCATATAGTCCTTAAGCTATCGAATTAAACGTGTTACCTTAATTACAACCTCTGATGTGTAAATTTGTTTAACCACATTGTTTACAATTAAATATAGAGTAAACCATACCACTCATTAACTGTCACACTTACCGCGAAAGTAGAACAAGCTCATAATTCTTTTCTTTCAAATCAAGTATCTGTACTCATGCTCCTTAAATTAAGTCAAGTATGTAACATTCTTTTCTACTTAGGTGAATGTCAATCCCATATTAACATAAAACCGGCTACAAGAAAACTGCTGCTGTGTGTTGATGAGAAAAGACAACTCGGCAGATGAGCAAGATGGCTAGTTCAGAGTGGGTCACCTCTGAGTGGGATGAGTGTTATGGACTATCAGAAAGCGGAGGAGGATTTTGGCACATTGGCGCACATAGGGGCTTATTGCAACTAAAACCGCGGAAGGAAGAGGTGAATCAAAGACACACGAGTGCGACCGATCAGAGGGTGGCAGGCTAGGATGTACACGAGGATATACACCTATCCAAGTGTTACATCCTGACCCCTGTGGGAGCGCGTCACCCTCATAACTCTATATCTACCTGCTCACGGAAAGATCTATCTGAGGGCCGCACACCGAACCCCAAGATAGAGGACAGTTACTCCACACACTTCGATGGCCCTATAGGAATCTTCTAACCCAGCACCTGTCGAATACGAACCTAACACGTCAATGTGAAGCCATATCGTACGGTTAGGAGGGAGTGTAACGCCTAGCCTAACTTAAGTGTGATTGGCTCGTCTGTCTGCATTCACGTTGGACAACTTAAATAACGGTGATTGTGCACCTCTGGGGAACGGACGAACGCTGTCAGGAAATAGGCAAATATATATATATATATATTAGAGTAGTCGTTTTGTGTTTAATATTTACCTTTGCATCTCTCGTCCCGTGTTCGTTCATTTAACTGACAACGGATATGTACACAATTTCAGGCTTATTAAACTAGAAGAATACGTGACTCAGTAGCCCAGTAATAGGTAGCGACATACTTCTGTCAAGTCATGTTTTTACGCATTCCGCAATGTTTTCGAATACATTATCATACCTTCATTTATCCTATTTATACAAGGTTAGAACTACATATAGCTATTTCTATTATACAAATGTGCAACATTTAATATGGCATTGAAAATAATCTTCTTGAAAATATTTGTTTAATTGCAAATATTAGTAACTAATTTATCGATAGTAAATCACTATCAAATAAACAAGTATATGTTTATAGAAAAACAAAATTCAATTCGAAATAAAGACCAAGACTGACAAGGAACAAGCCATAATATTCTTTGTACTCGAGAGCAATACATCAGGTTAGTTACATGGAAAAAGTTATTTATTGCTCGAACACTTTCCGTTTCGCAGTTAATTTTAAATAATAGAATTCTAGACAACTTAGTGTTGGTGGTTGTTTCTTATACGATTATATATCAAATCTTGGTTTTGTAATTATAGGTACCTAAATAAATCCCTTATCAAGATCTGCAACTTATGTGAATCCCTCGCTCATATGAAGAAGTAGATTCATATATTTCCCTACAACGCTTAAGAAATATGTTGGAAATTTCTGATATTTAACTCCAGTAATTGCTACAATAAGATTTTGGACAAGAATTTACCTATAGAATCTAAAGAAAATAACATAAATGCTTTCAAAATTGCTGAAAAATCAGCAGAAGTGACTGAGTTCGTTATTACTCTGATGAATTACACTAAGAGGTGCATCAAGGGTAATAGAGGGGCTTTAAAAAAGATGGTTCATATAAATTTCTCAAAAGATATATATATATCCTCTATATTGCCCAGTCTTGATCCTCTTCAATAGGACAGAAGCTCTTGATGATATAAATGTTGCGGAGACTTCAGTAGTAAATGAACAGACCTATAGAAGGTGTAAAGTTCATCAGAGATTACAACATATTAACAAAGAATGAAAACCCGAAGTAGCTCTTTTCTACGACCACTTCTTCTATATGACAGTCCTGCATGGGTATTGCTTCACCTACTCATTCAGTGACTCCAGTGTTTCAAAACAAGATACTGCGATTGTCTGTGAATGCCCCGTGGTACATCCGAAATGCACAGCTACATAGAGAGTTGGGCATAGTGAGCATAAATAAGGACATCTCTAAAACGATAAGGAAATTCTTTGCTCACCTTCCTCATGTTTCAATCTTGAGGGCACGCTTGCCACAGGACATATTTCTCTGAAGTATTAATTCTGTAGCACTGAAGTTACGTAATTTATATACCTACCCACTAATCAGATCAGTTTTCTTGAAGAATCCAAAACGAGTATCCTCTTTCCCTGTATTCCTTAGTTTTATTCTATATCCATTGCTCCGCAATTTGTATAGCACTGACTGTACTGATCAATTGATAAATACAAATAAAAAAGGAGTAGCTCCTGTTGAAAATCGTTAATGATTACCGTAAGGCATTTCCTACGTGTAAAAGAGAGGTTCTGACAAAGATAGAAACAAAATTTGGAGATAATAATTGTGTAAATAATATAATGAAATAATAATAATTTGAAGAGATAATAAATGGTCTGTATGTCTTATTCCTTTTATCGCTCTTCTTTATCAGAATTGTGAATTAAATGCGTTACAAATTGCATTAAAGTATAAAAAAAATTTCATAGGAAGTTACAAGGAAAATGTTTTGAAATTCAAGCTATCCTTATCTTAAGAACTTAAAACATATAATTTGTTTCTTATTAACTGAGAGGAAATTAAAATCTACCACACCAGGGTTTCTCAACTCTAAAGACTCCAAGTAGATAAAATCCACATAATTTGGTTCCAGTGGCTAACTGTAAATAATATTAAACATTCGTCACCAGTGGCGCCACAATGCACAGGACTCAAATTGTCATAGGCTGCGCTGTGTTCGAGCGGTTAGTCTGCTTGTCTCTCACCAAGGCATCCCGGGTTCGATCCCAGGCGACCGCATGTGATATTTGTGGTGTAAAACGCGGCGGTGGGTGGGATTTTTCCGGGGTCTCCCGTTTTCTCCGCTATCTCATTCCACCGGTGCTCCATCTAAATTTCATGTCACGGCCTGCGGTGCCGCCTGTGGTAAAAGCGGGCGTTAAACACTTAACATTCATTCACATTAGAATTACATTAAAATGTTACACCTCTTTGTAATTTGTTTCCAGCTGATGTTTTAAAGAATTCCATTACTGAAACTGAGGAAGTACTCAGGTGGGTTAAACTCCCTGATATCCTGAATAAATGAAGAAAAAAATGACGAACTCAGTCACCCTAGAGGAACCGAAAGTTAATATCCGTCAAGAGATTCCGCTCTAAAAAATTCTGTGAGTGATGGATGGTTTCTTTAAAAGGTGTCAGAGAGGTAGGGAATGTGAAAGTATTCCTTTGCACTAGACTTTTTTTAAATTTTTGTAACATTCTTATATCGGGAAGTGTTTCTTAACCTCCACTTCAGACTCGGTTATAAATTCTAATTTATCTAAATATAAAATTTAATGGAATGACTTCCTACCTTACTGTTTCGTCCAAAAACACATTTCTCATAAATGTTTCTCCGTTTCTGTTATCTTTTACAGTGCTAAAACTGTCATACGTGAACATTTCACTAATATTATGTCATACTACCTCCAATAAATAGGAATAAGACATCGAATTTCAACAAATTCATGCAGTATTTTCCTACTAAATTGTTCTACTGGTTTTACTTATTTTGCTAATCAAACTGTACATAATTTCTGATTGTAACTCAGTTTGGACTCTGGTCTTGTGCTTTTAATAACCGTAAATTTTATAAATTTACGTTAACCTCAACTTAAATTTCATATACATTACTCTACAGACCTTCTCGTGTGTTTAAGGTTATACAAGCTAGTTTCCTAATTCATTGCTATGTTCATAATCTGTGTTTAAACGACTAAGTGGCGAATACAAAGCGACAGTGGCGAATGCTCTTTTATTGGTGTTATTCCTTTATTATAGGAGCCCACAACTCTGCTTGTGTTATTGTGTTGAATGTGGAATCACTCTTTTGTCGCTCTCTTGCTTTCTCATTGTTTCTCCATTTTCCACACCCTTACTGTACCTTACCCTCCGGCCCTCCTTCCCATTTACCGTCGTTCCACCCTTACCGACTCCATTAACTTCACCCGTCTCTCTCCTCTACATACAAATCCTATGTAATGTGGATTTAGAAACCGATATCAAAACTGCTTTTTATGGAGCACTAACAAAAATTAAAGCACAAACACAAAAGTTTCATTTTAATGAATCATTGTAAGTGAAAAAACTTGCTAGAAGCACTCTCACAAACTTTTTATAAATAACTTTAAAAATAAAACTAATATTTAGGGAGATATTTCGGATCATTTAAAATCATCCCAGTGGGGAAAGCAATTAAGATAGTATAGTCTATTTCATAAGTAGAAACTTATGTTACGTACTAAAAGGGACCACTTTTATTGAGGATCGAGCTGAAAATTTTGGTGAAAGTAGATCTAAAATAAAGTTTCTCAACTTTCTCTCCTGTAAGCCGAAGTTTGATAAGAAAAAACTATTAACAGATTTGAATTGAGCACCTGCCTGCCGTGCTAGGTGTCCCGGGTTCGAATTCCGGTGGTGGGGGTGGGGATTTTTCTCCGACCAAGACACTTCATCTTCCCTAGAGCTGGAAGTAGGAATGAGTGTGATTGTGGACATGACCTAATGATTAAAAACCCAATGAATACGAGTTAACACCTTTGATATGTCCCAAAGGAGAACGGCCATCGATGTGACCATTGCAGTTAAAGGTATAAATGGAACCCCCCCTCAAAGGAAGGATTAGAATTATTCACCAATAAAGCTTATCCCCTGGCACATATCGGTGCTTAAAAGCTATTAGTCAAGATAATCTCCTAAAATGGTTCATTTTATTTCTTCAAGATTTTGTTACGGCACCCGTGACTCCAATCAAAATAGAAGTAATTACCGCCAGTTTTCTCTTCATTACATGAAATCTTATTATAGGTTATCCTTAGTGTAGTTTTGCACGCAAATGCCTTCAGTCCCAGTGAGGGGCACCATTTATCGCCTGTTCCAACCGCGGTTGTACTGCCTGATATGCTCGGTTTTCTTCTTCTCATTAGTTCTATCCTACATGCAGCGTGGTGCGTGTTAATTTTCTCTAAATATTAATTACGAAATAAGTGTATTAATTACAAGTGATGCAACAACTTTAACGTCCGAAGGCAATATTAATGTATAACTTCAAAGCGAACGTGATTTGTCAGGTGCAATGCGATATTTGAAAGGTGAGCTGTTGGTTTTACAATGCATGTTTATTTAATTGTAGCTTTAAGATACTGTGACTCAACTTTTTGTTTGAGATAAATTATCAGGTCTCCGTCCACTGTCATAAGAACTACAAATTCACGTTATAATCACTTTGTCACTTATCAAGTTTAACAATAACAATAATAATAATAATAATAATAATAATAATAATAATAATAATAATAATAATAATAATAATAATAATAATAATAATAATAATAATAATAATAATAATAATAATAATAATAATAATAATAATAATAATAATAATAATAATAATAATAATAATAATAATAATAATAATAATAATAATAATAATAATAATAATAATAATAATAATAATAATAATAATAGGTAATAGATAATAATATAAATTATAATTATTACTCGTGTATTTGTACCACATACATATTTTTCATTTTGTTTCTTTAACTACAGATCCCTTTAGAGAAAATACAGAAACAACATATCACTCTCAGCTAATGGACAAAGTAATGGTAAATATATAAGCTAAACGTCTTAAACTTTAACGAAACATAGGTTGATTGTAAACAAAATTCAGCTGTGAGCATAGTCAGAGGCTGCATCCAATATCCTTTTGACAACCTTTGCATACATTTACTGCAGCATCTGGCAAGTACCAGGCAGCTGAATGTTGATCGGAGAGACAGACTTCAGTCAGCCGTTAAAACTTACAACTTTTATACTTTCTTTCCCAGCAAACAGAGACCCTGAGATAAGGCCGAGATACAAATTTGTTTCCAATGTATATTCAATATAAAAACCACCACTGAACCTGCAAAATAAGTAAGACAATGGCCGCATATAAGTTTCTTAAAAATCGATTTGGCCATTTCTACGTGGAAAACATAAAGCAGCTTTATATTTGCAACCTCTTTCTTCATGATAGATCATTAGATCTATTAGTAAGAACATGGAGGGGGGGCACTGGAAGATGTAGCTACCCAGGTGCCTAAAACTAAAAGTGCGGCGTGTGTGTGTGTGTGTGTGTGTGTGTGTGTGTGTGTGTGTGTGTGTGTGTCATAGCTAGATATATACAACAATAGTTTATGTATTGAGGGTGTGAAGTCAACAGTGGCAGTGCTAAGGACACGAAAGTATGCCGTTACTAGAGCGCAGCAACTGCACAAGGCTCTTAGGAGTAACTATCCTAATGAGCTCTTCACTTGCTACTCCCTGCGCAACAGGAGGCATTTACTCTCAAAGGATTTACAGGCTTTACATTCATTCATTCATTCATTCATTCATTCATTCATTCCTCTAAAATCTGAAGTTATCACAAATGTTACATTTATAATTTTATCTCCATAGATTTCATAGAAATTTCTATCGTTTTTTGTGACTTATTAGAAAGTATTTGCAAAATATTCTTATTAAATGCTTTTCTATACATATTAACTACCGAGAATACAAAAAACATGCTCACAAAGTTTGTGTATTCATCTAGAGAAAATAGAAATTTGAGTGAAATATAATTGTAATTCTTAGGACGAAAAATGTGTACATAGGAATAAATAAAATTAAATGTTTAATTTACTAAAATATTGATCTAATTGCTTCCATATGTTTCTTTTTATGTCTTCTAGTGACCTGGTGTGTTGGTGAAGCTAAAGGTGAATAACAAAGCAGGTAAAAATGACGATAGCAAACAAACCAAGGAAGTAATAAAACAGACAAATGCTGCTTAGGTGATAAAATCAGATAAATGCTAGGGAAGTGATAAAAATGTAGGACAGGCATCCATGATTGGCTAATGCATGTCGTTATTGACCAGAGGTTGTATGATGCATTAAGAGTGCGACGGTCAATAAAAAGCTTTCTTATAGGGTTTCCTGACGAAAACATTTTTCAATTAACAGCACGGAGACATAAATTCATTTAATAATATTACCGAACAAACTATATTGGTTGCCTAATGTTATTTAGAAATAATAGTGTAAAATAGTGTATTGAAGTTTACAGCTTTCAGGAACCAATACAGACAATCTCAATCTTTATTGTATAATTTCCCTGGTATCGACAACCCACTGACAAGCATTTTAGGCCTCTCGGGCTTTATTTTCATTTGCAGTTCCTTCGTTATTTCAATTTATCTCTTACAGTCAATTTCATATTTCGCCGTTAATTAATAGCTGACGGCAATGGGTTGAACCAAAATTGCACACTAAACTGCATAACAGTTGTTATTGACTATGCAGCAAATAAACTAAAGGTAAACCTAATATGAAATGCTGACTGTGACTAATAAAAATTGATCCCTTGAAGAGCTTAGATTTTGTATTTCAATAAGACCAGGATCAAACAACTCCCCACGCCTAAAATATGCATATTCCTATGTTATTTTCTATGGTCTTAAGAGTGACTAAAGGGAGATTTAATTTAATAGAGTAATATAAAAGAGCACTCCCATATGTCTAATAGGTAAAGGCCACAGAGCCTTTCCTTATTATATTAAATAAGCCTATTTCTTTTTTCTACCTCATACTCAGAAATTAGAAGAAGTTTAATGAATAATGGAAGCATATTTTTAAGATCTAACTTGTGTGAGCGTGAATGTGCGTAATCGCACAGTGAATTAAAAAATGCAAACTGGGCTAAAATATCAAATTTTATATTTAGGTTTAGTACAAGGGGCACTATTTATATTTTGAGCCTAATAATTAAAACAGAGTAATTTATGCTTGAAGACTGCTTTATTTCATTTCAAAAAATTCTCCATTATGATCATTACACTTTTGCATCTGTTTGAACCATTTGTCAAAACATTTATTCCACTCCTCTTGAGACACCTCCAAAACTTCGTCTTAAAAGGTATCAACGGCTTCTTCTGCAGAGAAAAATCGTTGTCCACGCAATTTATTCTTGATTTTCGGGAGCAATAAGTGGTAATTGGATGCCAAATCAGGACTCTATGGCGGATGACCCATCAGTTCGATTTTTGGATTCTTCAAATACTCTACTGTTAGATGTATGTGCGCTCGCATTGTCTTGATGAAGAACGATCATACAGTTGTGGTTAGTTTTCCTTACTTCACCGAAGATTTCCGGCACGTAAATGGTTGTATACCATTCGGCAATGACCGTTTTGCGTTCCTCTAAGGGCACTGTTGCCAAATGGCCATTTTTTTAAACAAGCAGACGAACATTTGCTTCGAAGTGCTTCAAGTGCGAACAACTTTTGTTGGATTTGCTTCATCTTGAAACACCCATATTGTTGACTCTGCTTACATTCCGGCTCATTCGCATAGATCTATGATTCGTCACATATTAAAATCTTATATACGTCTTTTGAAGCACCTCCATTGTATTTCTTGAGCACCAATGGACACGGGCATCTTTTTGAGATTGTGCCAAATTATATGGGATCCAACGAGAGCAAACCTTTCTCACGGCTAAATAATCATGCAATATTTTATATATGCTGGTGGAGCTAATGCCTAGGGCTGTCTTAGTCTCACAATATGTCGCATGCCGATCTTGCATTATTAGTTTTTGGTACAGCATTCGTGTTTTTTGGCACACCTGATTTTGGACGACCTTCACGAACTCCATCATTGAGCGAATGGCGGACACTTAAATTCGTTATACCAGCCTTTCACAGTGGCAAAGGATGGATCTTCGTCGCCAAATGTGGAAGTTAATTGATCGATGTTCTCGTCTTGATAATCCACGTCGAATGTCGTAAAAATCATTGCACATATATTCTCACGAGTTAATTCCATGTTTTTGTTGAAACCTAATTTTCAAGTTAATGTAAATAAAACAAATGACGCTCTATTGACAAAATTCCTGAAGTAGATTATGGTCAGCAATTTTAAATTTTCAATTGGAAACGTCAGATGGCACCTACAACATTCAGGGTTGCCAAGGCTCAAAATATAAATAGTGTCCCTCGTATTCTTCAAAGATTTGACACTAATTCTTCGAGTATATCTCCCATATCAAATTACTCTTAAATGGAAAAATATCCATTTTCTCATAAAAGGATAACTATTTTAATTCAAGTAACAGTTATTTAAGATGCTTATACAGCGAATATGCTTTACTTCAGTTTTCTGGAAATAGCCTCTGAAATTCACTTAACTCCAAAGGACTTTTTATGTAACGTGTAAACCATAAAAATACAAAAAACATAAGTACAAAAATGTACATATCTTTAAAAAAGTACACAATTTATTTTAACTAACTCGTCTCTCACATCAATCATTCCCGAATCATCCATTAATGCTAGTTTGAGTGCTTCATTGCACCGTATTTCTAAGCTCTATCGCTATTCACATGTTTCTCATTATCTAATGGAAATTGAATTGCATTTCAAAGCCAGTATATAGCAACCAGCGTTTAAAATCTGACTGTCGACACGGTTCCCCCATCCCCCCTGTATCTACAACCAAAAGCGTAATGAAGCAATTTCTGCAAATAGCTATTTCGAGTAACATGAACTAGATAGGAAATTAAGCTTTCGAAATAATAGTTTGTATAGGCTACATAAAAATAAACGACAACGTGTAATGATAGGCACTAAGTATAACACATCAGTTTTTTATTTTATATTCGCTTCAGATTGTCATCAAACATAACCGTCTGCACTCCACAACGGTTATGTAATATGTGTATATATATATGTGTGTGTGTGTGTGTGTGTGTGTGTGTGTGTGTGTGTGTGTGTGTGTGTGTGTGTGTGTGTGTGTGTGTGTTCGTAGATATGTGCATATGTGTATGTGTATTCCGGAAAATGAGATAAATTCGATATATACCAGTTAAGAGCTCATTAGAAGACAAAAAATAGATGACAAATGTTTGAAACTACATACACTGAAAATGTACGGCAGTAGCAGTAGTTGATGAACCACGTTTATTGTAAACTACAAATTAAGGAACAGATATCATTCAGCGTCATTTCATTCGAATAGTCCCCTATAGAAATTCACTGTCGAGAAAACAATGCTAATACATTCAGTTATAATGGATTGGTTTATGCTCATTTCTTTACCATCAACTCCAATGTACCATGCGTTTACTTTGTATTGGGGCCACAGATCGGTATACGAGTAGTTCGCTTTCATTGCAGTGACGTTGATATTTATCCGCTGCGCATCAGTGTGAATGACCCGCTCAAGACTACGTTTATCAGCCCCGTTATACTCACACTGTAAGTTTCTGAATTCAGTTGGAGATGTAAAGCCTGACTTCGTTCATTGTGCAAACGACAGGTGAAAGTTTATTCAAGACGTGGGTGTTGCATCCGCCTTCTTGAGACATATTCGTAAATATGAAAATGAAAGGACTTTGCTTTCTACACCTTAGCTTATAACTCTTAAAGTAAAGTTACTTTGATACTTTGATGCTGACTTTTTGATTATCATGCACGCTTATGAAGCTATTTTAATAACAAAGAAGAAGATGAACCCGAATGGGCATTTATGAAGCTATTTTGTATACATTCAATTAAAGTGTTCCATATAGAATGCTGCACTTATTTATAACTGTTATTTGCAGAATTTTAACATGTTTATAAAACATAAAGGAATTCAAATAGGATGATGAAACCATAGAAGCCATTAACTACAGAGTATTTAACACTTCCGCAAAATTAGAGTTAGATTATATGTAGCTCTTGAATAGATTGTATAATGCTACGGAGGGATTCGACACAGAGACCAGACTTGGTCTATTGTACTTGTGCTCCAAGTAGGTCATGCCCGTGAGGAAGGAGGAGGTGAGTGGAGAGAGAAGGTAGCCATTACAAGGAGCCACTGAAGAGGACAGGATTCCTACAGCTGATCAACTGGAAACTTCCCGGCAGGCCATTACAATTGTTATCCCACCCACCGTCGTCCTAAAACGGCGCACTAGGCCGACCCGGAGACCGGAGACCATCCTAACGGCGGAGGAAGTGTTTACCATGAACACATCGTCTTGCCATGCAGCGCTCAGACTCCCACCAACACTTCTACCCTGAAAGAGACCATCAGATGAGAGATGACGTGAAATGATGAAGATGAATGGAGGGACTGGATGTAGGTACCCTACCCGGCATTCGCCTGGTGACTCGGTAAAACCAGGAAAAAAAAGTCATGGGTCAGGCAGGCCGGCCACGGGAATCAAACCCGGACCACCCAAATGACAGTCACAGACGAAAACTACCTAAGCCGACTATCCCGCCTATACCGCTCGGTTTATATAGCTCTTGTCAAACACGATATATATACAGGATGTTAGCGAACTATACCAAAATAATGTTGGCGATTATAGACGTGACTAATATAAGCAGGTTGAGACAGGCAATGCATGGTCTACGACTGAACAAAACGCAGTTGATTGTGGTAAACCTAATTTGCATGAGATTCTGATTAGTTGCAACTTAAACAAGGTGGCTAAATTATTAGATTAGAATGTCTTTAAAACTACTTCCCGAGTATAGAAATGTCGATTCTTGGTAGCTCGTTATTGTCGTTCTCAAGCTTTAATGTCTTAAAGATCCTTCAAATCTCGAAATAATCACCTGCCAGTGTGGCACTGAACAGCGATTAACTCTTGCACCATGTAGCCTACTCTAGTGGTGTTTCTGCAGCTGTTCTGGTAACCCAATCCGTACTGCCGAAAACTGGTATTCATAAGCTCATTGGTTCGGTTCCTGTCATGTAGTTAATTAATTCTCTTCGTCTTTTAAATTCGTAAATTATCATAGGAAGAAATGGCGTGATTTGTAACTAACTGACAATTAATAACTGAATGTGAAGTTATTCGACACAACACAGGGAATTTTGGACAGAGTACGACAGTCATTCCTTCGCTGTTATCAATTTTGCACTGAGAAAGCAGGTCGCCATTTCGAGCAGTTCCTATAACCCTGACATAAAGAGCTGCATTTACCTTTTACACTATGCAAGATCATTCACGCTAAACTACCTCCCATTTAGATGTACAGGATGTGAAATTATTAAGTAGGGTTCAACCGTTGTTAGAAAGAATTGTAATTAATTGCTCTGGCAAGGTAAGTGTTATTTATTTCGTACAATGCACACGTTTATACAATAATTAAGGTCTCAGACAAAAGGTTTAAAAAAGCAACCAAATAAACAAAATATAAATAAACAAAAAAGACAAAGAGATCAAGGAGGCTCGAAATCCTTTACTTTTCATTTGACAGCTAATGTCATTACCATTGCGCTGATGGGAGTGCTCCGAAATGTCTCATTTTCATATGTTGTGCACTCAAATGCTATCATCATTAGCTGTGGCGAACTGAATCTTTAAAGACTTATAGCCGTAACTTCCATATTTAATAAGTCTCCTATATCAAAATACTTGTTTAAGATTTCTCCACTTGTTCTGAAAATATTTCGGTGTAGTTAATTGGCACCTTGTGTAAATGACTGACTTAGGCCCGGTAATATAAACGTAGTTTGACTACAGTTTTAGATAAACCAAAGCAGGTGTCGTTTTATAAGCTTCCGGTTAAGTTAAACGGCAGTGTTGTTTGTATTACTGAAGGCTAAGATAAAAGAGAAAATAAGACCTGAAGCTTTCCTGGTGACGAATACGCTCACTTTCTTCTCGGGCAGCCAGCCAGGTGACAAGATGATTAGATATCAACGTTTCGGGAGCGTGCATCTCTCCCATCATCAGGATATTTATAAAATGTTATAACCGCAGATGAAACACTGGATATAACACAACTATAAACAAAGACAAAACACTATCAAAATTCGCATTACTGAACAAAAGACTGTTTTCAGTAAATTAAATGCAGGGTCAGGAAATGGCGTGAGTATAGAAAATTGTGTCAAAGAAACGTAACTACTTAACTTGATTATCAAGTTGTATCGATCTTTGCCTCTTAAATCGAGGGATTTCCATTTTAAGGCCGGTTTCCTAGAGCAGCTGAACTGAAATCCAGCATCACGATTAAGCGTGCTCCTTTCAGAGGAAATCGCCAAAGCTTCCTTAATTCTCCGCTCCCAGTAACTGTTGCATTTTGCCAAGATGGTCGTCTCCCGAAAATTGGCTCTATGTTCGTTGTGAAAACAATGCTCTGCCAGCCTAGACTTCTCAGGTTGCATTAAACGAATGCTCCGTTCATGTTCGATTATTCTAGTAGCGATGATCCTTCCGGTTTGTTCTATATGCGGTGTCCCACACATACAGGGAATGCGGTACACTCCCGGAACTTGGAAGTCCAGTTTGACTTTCACTGGTCTCAACAGATGTTTAATCTTCGGAGGTGGCTTGTGGATGGTCGTGATGTTTTATTTAGCGAGAATTCTGCTGATTCTGCCGGATATATTGCCAGTAAATGGGATGCAGGCTGTAGCGGTAGGCTTATCTGACGCTTGCTGTATTACAGTTTTCCCTTTCCTAGCTTTGGTGATCGAGGCTTCAACGTCATATTCGGAATAGCCGTTTTGACGGAAAGTGAGTCTCAGGTGCTGTAATTCTTGTTTTAAGTGGCTGGGATCAGAGATAGACAAAGCTCTATGGGCCAGTGTATTGAGAACTCCCAGTCGTTGATACTTATGATGGAAACTATGAGCGTTCAGATAGAGATCAGTGTGAGTAGGCTTGCGATATACATCATGTCCCAATGTACCATTGCTGTTTTTTGAAACAAGAACATCCAGGAATGGAAGAGTTGCATCCTTCTCCACTTCCATGGTAAACTGTATTTGAGGTCCAAGGTTGTTGAGATGCGCAAGAAGGCTAGGAAACGTGTCTGATCCATGTGCCCAAATTACAAAAGTGTTGTCCACTTATCTGTACCACTAATTACCATTAATTACCATTAGCGTTTAATTAAAATAGTAATTAATTATTAATTACCATTTATAATCCGTTTTCCTTTTTCATCTTCTTTTTGTTCTTCCTCTTCTCTTTCTTACACCGTAACTAAGTGCTCTTGATAGATCTGCAGGCTTTAAAAATAATACTGTTATAATGTAATTATTAAAATTATTTTAATATACGATGAAAAATCTCTGTAACATTTTAGCGTTAAATTAAGGTGACAGACTACCATAACAATAAAAATTAGTAGCATTGCGGTAATGAAACTTGTAGCAGTTGAGGAATTCTCAGTATCTTGCTTCAGATTGTATTAAAATCTGATGTCCTCTCGCTTGTATTCACTTGTTTAGATTTATTTTTACAAATATTTCACAAATTGTTGATAAAACTGACTGTTTTCTACTTCTACAAGATAATTATGGTCGAAAAAGAAAATATTCTCGTAGGCATAAGGAAGGCCAACCCACAGGCAATAATCTTTATAGTGCTAACATAATCCATAAATAAATTCATTTTATGTACAGATACGCTTACTCTTCAAGCAATTTTACTATTTTTATATAAATCCAATAATAAAGTTCACAAAAATTACTTGCTTCAAAGAAGCTTAGTTACCCGACATTCGTCTTTTAGGATAAGGGAAAACCCCGAAAAACCTTATCTAGGTAACTCACCTTGATCGACATTCGAACTCGGGACCTCTTGAACGTGAGGCAGACACGCTACCTCCACGCTACCTCCACGCTACCGAGGCAGGTGATGGTGATGATGATGATGATGATGATGATGATGATGATGATGATGATGATGATGACGACGACAAAGAAAACCTGAAAGGTCAAATAAGAGTGTAGCGCTAATCTAATATGCAAATATAACTGAATTAAGCATTTAAACAAGAAATAGTTTACGTATTTGAAGCATATATAGTTTGAAGTAGTGTGCGGCAATTATCTGCTCTAGAGGCCGTGAACATTACAACATTTCAGGTAACAAATTAACACAAAGGTCGTGAAAAATCAAGTGTCAATGTAGATACCGTTGCTGAAACCGGCCAATTTAATAAGTTAGTGTTAGCACTTTCTTCATTCACGTATTTTAGGGAAATAATGTAGATTTACTTCAAGAATATTTTAAAAGTTACGTCTTCCAATAGAACTGTCACTGGGTTTAAATGGACATGTTGTCGATGCACTCTGCGATTGGTAGTTACCTCCTCGAGGTCAAAGAGCGGACGGTTTGCTTTTGATTAAAAAATGACAGAGTATTCTTTTATCGTGCATTAGATTGAATAAGATTAGAGAAGAATGCCTTTAACCTTGGAAGTCACTCAGGGCCGTATTGTTGACATGTGGGAAGCAGGTCTTGCTAAAACACAAATAGCTAATTCTGTGGGAAGAGGGCTTGACTGCGTTCTTTACTGGATCCGGCGGTTCCAGGAAGAGGGAGTAGAAGGATTAAAAACCCGACTTAAATCCGGAAGACCCAGGGTTACCTCTCCGGATATGGATGCAGCCATAGTGCATAATTCCAGAGAGAATCAGTTCCGCCCTTCTACGTCAATCGTGTGGCATATGGGACTTCAGATAGCGCCTTCAACTGTTAGAAGGCGTCTTCATGCTGCCGGGATCCACACTAGGAAGCCAGCTTGAAAAGAGAACCTCACAGAAGCACATCAAGCTGCTCGTGTGGGATTTGCTCTCCAGTTCCTTCCAATGCCTCAGACATTCTGGGACACTGTAATATCCATGGAGGAGAAAGTGTTCTCATCCAATGAAGAGGGAAGGATGATACTTTGGCGCCCAGACAAGACACGCTACAACCCAGAACACGTAGTGACCACAGCAAAAGCCGGCAGGATTAGCATTGCTTTCTGGGGCTGGATGTCGGCTGCCGGTGTGAGTCAACTGGTCCGTTTATCCCCGAGAGTGAATTCTGAGCAGTATGTGGAGGTGTTAGAGGACTGCATGATACCAAGCGTTCGTTGCGTATATCCTGAGGAAGATATGCCTAACATTAACTATGTTCATGATAACAGCAGCATTCACACTTCAGCATTTACCAGAGATTGGATAGAGCAACATCCTGAAGTTTCTCCTCTCCCTTGGCCAGCTAAATCACCAGATCTGAATCCCATTAAACACATTTGGGCTATTACAGTTAACGAATGGGATTGCAGGGCAGAAAAAACTCCTGAAAGCCTCGAGCATCACGTTCAGGAAGTATGGGAAAGCGTGTGCAGACGACCTCATATTTGTGAATCTCTCGTCGCTTCTCTTCCTAGGAGGCTCAATACTCTTTTAGAGGTAAATGGTTAGTGGACCGGGTATTAAGCCATTAATCGTTTGTCCCTATCCCGTATTATGCCATCCATGTTTAAGCTAATATTTCCATCCTTTCCTTTCTTCATATATACATAGGCATCTATTTAGAAATTGCTTTCAGTTTTACCTATATAATTATTATTTTACATAAAAACTATTATTTACTTTCTGCCTCAATAATTCTTATCAAGCATAAAATAAATTGAATAATAGAGTAAAATTAATATTTAAGCATTGCACTTATCACAAAGAATTCAACATTCAATTGGAACCTCATATAATAAAATGTATAATTTACAACAGAGTGTTGTGCTTAAACCTCCTCCTCATCCTCATCATTATTATCATCATTATCATTATCATCATCATCTTCGTCGTCGTTATCGTCATCATAATTATTATCATTATTATCATTATTATCAATATCATTACCATTATCGTTGTCGTTATCGTAATTGTTATTGCTGGGTAGAGAGCTTAAAGGTTGCATTAATCGTTATTACGTTCATCGTCCTCTACCTGCTGTGTTCGGAGGAGGGGAATATCTTGTTGATAGCAGGTAAACCTGACCTTTCCTCTCACCAGGATCAACTAAACAATAATCGAATTTTGTTCCCCTTGCCTCTCCAACCCCCTTGTCCATCGGAAAGCTTTTGCATTCTGGTGTACAACAAAAGGGAGAAAGTAGGAAAAACGGTAAAGCGCACTAATGCAAAGACGCGGCAAAACAAGGAAAAAAGCAATTCAATCGGGAAACACTTAAGGATGTACTTTATTATAAAGAACTAAAGAACTGAAACACAACTGAAGATTCATTAAGTTAAATTATTAAGTCAGTATCCAAATGATACCCAGTTCCAAAGGAAAATAATACAGTGATGAAACACCAAGGTCTGTGTGAGATATCAGGTGTGATTTAAAGTGTATAGATTTCATGAGCATAATCCGAGGTATGACACAAGTAAAGAAGAGGAACCAATATAGCAAAATCAATAGTGCACCGAATTGTTTTGAATTACATTCTGAGTAAATAAACAGTGAGAGTATCACCAGCACCACGTTAAAATTCAGGTCAGAAACTCCTCGCCCCTTAAGAACTCCCCTTTCACTAAAATGAAAAACAAAAGCTACGCAGTTCACAAGAGGATTAAATACAAATTCAAAGTTAGTACTGCAGATATAGTACAGGTACATAGAAAATATGTTTTATATAACTTGTTGCAGCTAACTTAAAGAATAACAAAAAAGACAACTTGTAGGATTTGTTTCAATTTATCCGAATTAAAATAACAGAATCTGCATGATGGGAATTAACTATTCTTCCAATCTGGTCGGTGTGGGATAAGGTTTGGAAGCTTTTAGTCTTGATCTACTTTTCAAAAATCTGATGAAATTTACAACAGCGCCTGAACAGGAAATAAAATGTATGTAATATTATAGGATGGAAGAAGTTAGATGGAACTTTTATGAGCTTTCATGCTCGACTATTCCAAAATTTAGTATTTATACGACTGGTAGCAGTACTTTAATGGCTCTCATTAAAATACACTTGTTCATTAAAGTATTGGTATTCGACCATTCAGAAGTGGCCACGTAACACTGTGAAGGGGCAAGTATCGATTATTCTCGTTTCGATCGACAACAGTAATAGTGCCAGTTTAGAAAAAGGTCAAAATATATGGCACTAGTAATAGTGACATTTAACTTAAACCCAGAGAAATTGCGGTAAAAGAACTTACTGTTACTAGTAACTTGTTGCCACAAAAGTCAAGAAGGATGTACGAGAAATTCTATTTCAAATTCCTAGATTGGAGAATATCAAAAAGTGTAAATTCGTTCTCAGAAAATGTATTCCTGGTGTATTTCGAAGAATTCTCTCAAAATATGAAATCATGAACCTCGAGGACTCGCTATTTTTTTTTAGAATTCCACGCTCAACATTTATTTATTAAATTTGTTCCAGTTTGTCGATACTTACCTTTAGGTTAAACTGTGTCACACGTTAACAGCTGATTATAGGGAAGTAATCAATATTTGTGCGCCTGAGTACTACTTACTACGGCTCACGATTGTAACTTATCACTCGAACCGGAAATGAATACTTTCAAATGCACCTTTAATTTATAGACATGATCGAGCATAAACTGTCGTATGAAACTTGACCATAATGGTAATTAAAACCCTCTTATTACAATTATTAACCTCGCTTCGCTTCGTTCGCTTAATAATACTACTTGCGTTTTTAATTACTACCATTATAGTGTCGTTGCATAGTATACTATTAATAAATGAGGAGAACCCAAATAATATTATTCACATCTTACGTCTTGCAACTTTGGCTTAATTAATCAATTAAAACAGCAATTTCAGGAATTGCAACCTCAAGCTATACTTTCTTTTTGTAATTTACGTTCTCCAACATTTAGTCATATCGGACGACGAATGAAATGGGTGAAATGATGCTCAAATGAGTCCGGGGTCAATGGAGCTTAGAGTTACCCGACATTCGTCTTTCAGGATAAGGTAAAATCCCGGAAAAAAACCTTATCAAGGTAACTCACCCTGACAGAGATTCGAACTCGGGACCTCTTGAACGTGAGGCAGACACGCTGCCATCTACACTACCGAGGTGGGCCAAACTATACCTTTGAAAGACTGGTACATACGACCCTTACACTGTAAGGACGGGATTCAAACCTGCAAATACAAATTACGCCCACGTTCAGTTCTATGATGAAAGTATAATTTCCTCCGTCGTTTTATTTTAATTTTCCAGAATAAAAGAATACTGGAAAGTTTAGTCATGCTGGACTAACACGCTGCAGTATTCTTCGTGTAATCGTTACATTTATTTACGATTTGAAAATAAATAGTTAATGACTGTATTAACTGTATTTATTACAAATGCTTCTTCTAGGAACGAATCGTTGCTCCCGTTTGGTTCAGATATTTCTCATTGAAATTAATTAATCCGAGCTTTCATGTACAAAAGCAGCTGGATAGAAATTGTTTATTCGCCGGTAGAATTAATTATTAGATTTCAAATCTTGACAGTTGTTTGTCTTAAATCTCTTGACAGAAAAATCTAATTACAGTCGTCTCCTTCATAAGAATCGTGGCAGTTTTCAAAGCAAAACTTTATCACAAAGAGATATACCTGACTTTTCTTGAATAGCGCGCCTGGCAGTTACCACGTCTGATTCATAGCAGTTTTTGGATTAAATGACCCCTCTTCGCTTTAGTCTAGCTTACACGCCTACGGAGGGTAAAAGATCTAGTAGTTCAGTCTAACCATGTTTGGCATGATGTATAGTGTGTAGTGGGAACAATGTTATGTGAAGCTGTCTGTTAATTGTGTTTACTGTGTATAGTACACACAGAACAGGTTGTGTGTATTATGTATGCTCAAACGTGCTCACATGTAGACTGTCAGCTGGAATACATACAGCAATTGTACAGTGTCACCGCATATAACCAATCCATAGTGCTTAGGATGTTAGAGAAACAAACAGGTTGAGCCATGTAATACAAAAGTTAATTTAGATAATCAACCGTTTTAAACAAGAAACATTAAAAGGGATAGAGCTCATGGAACACAGTGAAAACTCTTGCCTTGCATTACAACGTTTTAATAACTAAAACTGACAATTCTTCTCGCTCTTTATATCTAAATCAATGTGATAATCAACTGTGGTGAATGTTTACAGGTAAAGCTTTTACACAAATATCCATAAGCTCCACAAATTAGAAGACATTCGGGCGTACGTTTTCCAATATTTTATCGAGTATTCGATAATGCGTTCAACACGTCCAAGGCTTCCATACATTCCGAGGTACATATCTTCAAACAATATTGTTTTTTCCTTTCGTGAAAAGTAAGTGTGCCTAACACGTTCATACTGATTCGAATCGTAAGAAGTATGTAATGGAGAAATGGCGGGAGAGTGCGATAAAAGCATGAAGAGAGAATTCGTCTAGAAATGTCCCGGAAGCTGCTGGCTACTAGTTGCATTATTTGAGATAAAATAGGTAGTATAGGAAAACAGTCCGATGGTTACACTCATAGGAATCTCTCTGACTATTCAAACTTCACAAGAGTCCGTTGTATACTATACTATCCGCATTAAGAATTAGTTATTCAGTCTACATTATTATAATTGCTATAGAAACGTTTTCCTAGAAGTGATTTAACATTAGGCTAAATTGACCTGGTTACACTTATTATACCTCCATAATTACAGGCATGATGTGAAAATCCGTGCATCACTAGTCAAATTATACTTTGCAATAGGTTAATGTGAAAAGCGGGGAATTACAGATGGCCTGTCATATAGAAAACAAACAGCGAGACAGAGATGGAATAGCCTGGAGGTCCAAATGAATCACGGTTATCCTTTCCGTACTATTGGCCTAGGTTCAAATGTTATTGGCTTCCGACTGAAATAAATAAATCTATTATAAAACAGCTAATATTTTGAGAACAAGTTCTATTACAGAACTTGAATTTTTCACAGAATGCGAATCCTTTTATGAGTTCTATTTCAAGAACGCTATACTCCTCCAATTTCTCCTTCATAAGCGACACAAACTACATACAAAAATAGGAGGATTTCACTATTCATACACTATTCACATACAATTCATGTGCTATACTGATATCTTAAAACATGAAATTATGTATCTTATAAAGAAGATAAATGACATCATCACATTAGATAACGGACTCAAACCATTCCACACGCAGATTCACAATAGCTTCAAAAATTTGTTTTTAGGTTACAAAATGGAACTAGGCCCTTGTAATAAATACATACTTGGGGACTTACTGAACCACCGTTTGAAATTACCGTAATAAACATATACAGATCCAGTATATGCATCAAAAATATACAACCGTTAAGCTTAGACGAAATTACAAACAAAATTAAAAGACCAACTCAGCCACACAAAATTACAAATTTACAAATCTGCAATATCTCATTACTTTTGTACAGCTCGCCACAGTATCAAACAACACTTCAAAGTAATAAAAACATCAAAACCACAGCAGAACTCTTAGTTTGGAGAAAGTAAATATCAAGTAAAATGCGCTCCTAGCTTTGAATTATGAAATACCAGCAGACGATATAAAATCAGATGGCAGCACAGACACAAACTACCTCTGGAACTTGCTTTTAAACATTCAGTGAAATATTTGTCAAAGATGAAGATGACGATGATTGTCACCTATCCGAAGTAAATTAATGTACTGAAATCTAAGTGTCTTAAACGTTCTCTCAAACTATGTCTCCTACTTTTGTGAAAGTTTCATTATTTTAAAACCTTATACATGAAGTTCTTTTTGAGAACAGGAACGTAAGAGTTTGCTTGAAGTGTGAGATTTCTCGAAAATCTTCATTTTTCATTCTTAAAAGATACTGAAAATAAATACCAAGGTCACTATTTATCAAACAAGTTACAATATTTTCTCCTTATTTCTCCCTTTATCTCTCTTCCTCGGACACACACCTACAAGAACCTCTTTCTAAATATGTCTGTTTTTATTTGGAAGTATATAATAAGCTCTTCTGAAGAAATTGAGATCCGGAAGGATGGATTTAATAGTATTTATTGTCAATGTACTGCAGGTAAACAGCAGAGGTTGCAAAATAGTCCCCGTTCTGTGTGATGTGTGACGTGATTGGAGGAACGACGGGTGGACATCTCGAATACCCCGTCCCGCAAGAATCTGTAGGCCTATTACCCCAGGAAAATGAAATGCGGCAGTGTGATAGCACAGAGTAGAAGACGGCAGTCAGTGGAGCAATAAAGACGCGCAGAAGTCACTAATGCCTCAATAGATTGTCAGTCGGTGCATTACCAAAGCTCCTCAACACCACTCAAGGAGAAACTAGCGGTCTGGGCAGCTCTTCAAGGAGGCCCAGGGAAGAAGGTGCACGCATCTGTACCATCTGCACGCATTCACCGGAACTACCGTGCATTTGTTTCCATATTATGTATTTGTTTTGTTAATCTTAAAATTGGAAGTCTAAGGCTACTGTCTACCCACCACAAGAAGGCAATAGAAGAATAAAGGGGAGAAGGGTTTGAACTGTTTATATGATCTAGTAGTGGATCTGTTGTATGAAAGTACATATGAGTCGCCCATGCTGCCAGATTTAATGCTTGTTGCAGTAACTGCAGTAATAGGTATGGATGAGTTATGTGACAATACTTGCGTATTTTAAATGAAACTGGCATCCCTGTCATACTTGGAAGGCGAGTATAAACACCGTAAGGACAGCAAAAGCGATTACATTACACATTCCTCTAGCTTGTCTTCCTCTGCTGGGCAGACAGTACCTTCAATTAAGAGCCAACTTTGAATATCAAAAGTACTTCGGTTAAACAATATTTTTGCGCAAGGACTTATACATCCTACAAATACTTAAACAATAACGATTTAGTAGAGACTTGGCTGTAGTTATTTCTTCAAGTATGAAGCGTAGTTGTTCCCACCCTTAGATTTTCGGGTGTGCTCCAGCTCGGTAGGGTCATGTTGTGGCATGGAAGATATGTTTCTACGTCGCTCCTCTGCGGCCCGCACTTAATTATTCCCTTGCTAGCAGACAAGACGTTTCTGCGGTTTTACTACGCCAAGTTTCTCGGCCCAGAAGGATCCTCGGTTTCGTGCTTTCATTATTTCTAAGTTTCCTTGCTGCAAAGTATGTACCGACACCAACAGAAATATTTGTAATTTCTGCAAAATCAATAGGGAACCTTTATGAGAACTTCAAGCATCACTAAATTCCCTATATACATGTGATAAAACTCATAGCTCCTTGGTGAAAATGAGATTGAGGTTTCATTTATGCATGCTCTAGCCGCTGAGGTTCTCAGAGATCCACTCTATATCGGGCGAGAAAGATCGCTTCATTTAACTCAGAGACCACTTATTCCGACTTCAGGTTCTCTGGCGTATCTTAAATCTACGACACGAAAACTCCAGCTTAGTACCCTTCCAAAAGAAGCCCTGTTAAGTATTTTATTCAAAGAAAAAATAAAAAAATCCATCGCTCTCCAACGGAGTTTGACGTCCTTGGTCACCCTATTGTTATACAAATCTAAATACATAATACTGCTTCAGACTCTTTATATACAATGATTGTATTATTGAAGTTATTTCTAACATTTCTCAGGCGAGAAATATAGTTAAGGAAAGAAAAAAATCAAGTGTGGCAAGAGGATACGGTGAAAGTAGAGGGACAGTCAGTACATGAATAATGGTAAACTATGAGCAGGTAGGAAAGGCAATAAGAAAAGGGTTAAGCACTATTTGTTTAAAAAATATCATGTAATAAAATATTTTAGGTAAGATCAATTGGGTAATTAAGGAAAACGTATCAATGCAAGGTAGACAAAGAAAGACATGTATATTTTGCTAATACTGATAAGGGTAAGTAAATTGTAGAGTAAATAGTAAGTGAAAGAGCTGTGGGAAAATATATTAGGGTAGAAAATTGGTTTATAAAGAGGCAGGAGAAGCCAAAAAGTGGAAGTCAACAAAGAAGATATAAATAAAAATTATAAAATTCGATAATCTGAAATAGGGGGCAGTTAGCAGGGAAGAAAGCGAAAAAGCGGGAAAACTTGCATAAATGATTATGGGAGTAAATACTGAAATACTGAGCTAATTAGAGAAATAAAAGATTAGCACTTGTCTACCAAATATTTTTTTTTTTTTTTTTTTTTTTTTTTGTATTTTACGTCCTCCAACGTTAAGTCATATCGGACGATGAATGGAATGGGTGAAATGATGCTCAAATGAGCCCAGGGTCCAGAGAGCTTAGAGTTACCTGACATTCGCCTTTAAGGATAAGGGAAAACCCCGGAAAAAACCTTATCCAGGTAACTCACCCTGACCGAGATTCGAACTCGGGACCTCTTGAACGTGAGGCAGACACTCTACCACCACGCTACCGAGGCGGGCGTCTACCAAATATGTATATGTAAATGATAAAAATGACATTTGGCTACCCAGTGACGACAAGGAGTGGAGTCCATGTAAATGGGTGGCTAAAATGTAAAATGTATACCTAGTACTCAATAAATCAATTTCAATTTAACATTTCTCAGAGGAGTGGAACTTCTCTGCGGGAGTCGCGTATAATATTGAAAACAGGTACTACAAATGTAATTAAATTCAGAATTAAAATACCAGCGTCTGTTAAGTATATACCTGAGATCCCGATTTATGCACAGGATTTCATATTGTACAAGGAACGATGAGACGTGGTAGAATTTGCTACAAGCGAGTGTTGCCATGCATATTATTGGAAAATCGGTTCTACCAGCTTGTTTCTACATTTAGTTCTAAAGCGGTTTAGAATTGAAATATAAAAAGCTGTAGTATTTAATAATGATGATAATGACAATGATAATACAAAATCAGATCGCTCTCTCAATTAAAAGCACAAATCACAATGATAAATCAAAACCGTAACCTTGGGTTTGCATCACTAACTCGATGGTTTAGCTCATAGTGGAAATGCGACATGCGTAAACATGCCCAAACACACCCGTGTATATTTGTACCATGTGACTGTCGAAGGTATCTTCCGATCTACTGGTCAATGTGACTGTTTTGAAGTCGCGCGGCATAAAATATAGTGCGACTCTCGCGTGTACTTGTCGCACGACATTAAATTGTATATTCTGCATGTATACGTATGTGGCGTTAGAGTTAACCGCCAACATTCTTAAACTGTCAGCTCCCTGGACTACTGCGGTTCAAAAATTACCCGGACGTGTCTAATTATTATATACCTTACTTTGAACGTTTTACCATTCACAGATATCAGTACAGCTTAAAGGTTAAACACATATATGCTTCTCGGTGCTTGGGAACATCACGGCCAGTCCCCAACCTCCCTTACTGTCTGTCTTTTACTTCATGTTAAGCCAGTAAACCGAGGTTACATTTAAGAACATTCTCTAAATTTCAGTAGGTACATTAATGTTTGATCACTTCTTATGCTAATGTACTTTGGGTTCAATTAAGTAGTAATTCATTAATTTAATGTATCCTTCCCAGTAGGTCGATCGTAAGTAAAGAACATTTCAAAGCTCTCTCCGAGACTATTTCTCAGTAGAATTTTGTATGTCATTAAGTGAATTAAGAGGAAAAGTTATCTGAAAGTTGCAGCTTGTCTTCGTTATACTCTTCTGAAGTAACTGCTTTTCTTCCCATTTACTAGCTGTAGCTAGTGCGCACTTCTTTTTGTAACATATAAAAACATCGATGTTCCACTAGCAAGTGTAATGCGCCGCTCAGAAATTCCCTTTGATAATTACTTTAATGTTCTATGCTCTTACTACTACTTATAAATAAATAATTACGACTAAGAAGGGTAGAATAAAAAGCGAAATAGTTCAACGTTGTTTTGTAGGGATTAAAGGGTCTACCTCTGCGGTCAGAATGGCTTTCACGCTCTTGTGGTAAACATTTCGGATATCCTGTAGCCAACGTAGAGCTATTACCGGCTACTTCTCCAAATATTCCAAAAAATTAGGCTTAAAAGACATGTCCTTTTTCAAACATTCCATTTATTTGTGAAAGTTACTGGAATAGATCAAGTGAAAATGTATAATTATTTACTCTTTACTCACTGGATATATGATTTTTGCTCAGATATTCTTCGTCAAAATAATTGTGTGTTTTATTTCAGCAACACTTGAAGTTTACTTTGAGGTAATAATGATTCACTTATCTTTGCTCGAACTTATGGACTGCAACTTCTTGTTGAAACTACCTAATTTCCATGGGAAATTAAACAATTAATACATCTTACAATTCTTTTTCAAACAATACCTTATTTGGAACTAAATATTCTCTACCAAATATACTGAGTAATGCCTTTTAGATTAACTTTCTCATACTTCTGCTGCCTCCTACTGGAGGATTTTAGTCGGTCAACAGAAGCTATAAGTACAAATAAGTAATGGTCATAAGATTTGCTTGGCATATCGCACATAAAGCAATGGTTCTTTATGTATCATTTACCTGAAATCAGAGTTCTCATTGATGTAATAGGGTCAGAGTCACCACTGAATCAGAAATATGATCAGTGACCGTCTTGTATTCTCTAGGACGTCACACTCAAAAGGAAAGATTCTTTTTTGGTTAGACCTGTATATGTTTAAGTTTAGATCCCCTTGGTAAATTCCCAACAGCTAAATGTGCTTTCTGAATTGACCGTGATAGGGCAGGATATAAATTGCTGTTCAAATGCACATTTGACTATCATGAATCCGTCTTTTAATAAGAGTGAAACTGGATTATGCAATTACCACTATAAATAATTCATGTATAAGTAATTTCAATTATACTTTCCTGTCAAAAGAGTTAATGTGGCTGTTAGCAAGTTTAGAAACATTGCAACAAGCGTGAACATTCATAAACTCTTAGGTTATATTTTGGGAGTTTTTCTCTCTGTAAATTTTCCCTCCCAAAATAGTTTTTACTTAGTTAAAATACTATAGCAGATGTCTTAATTATAGTTTGTATATATGTTATTACGTGCATAATGGGTGAAGCTGGCAAGAATTACAAGGTTTGGTACGATTATTTTTCTGTACAACAAGAAAAGCATTCAGCTTCGGCAACTGATTTAAAATAAATTTACACACACAAATCGTATTGTGAGTTCTACAATCAGAATATAAGATTCAAAATAAACTTACCTTAAATTTCTTTAAAATTAATCTGCATTATCGGAAACGTGTTCATCTTGAATATTTGCGTTAAATAGGTATATAATTTATTTTAGGAACCGTAATTTCTCTTGAGCTAATATAGTATTATTTTTATTATTTTTATTGACCGTGAAATAGTAATCCATGTCAGCAAGTTTTCAATTTCTTAAGACATAATCATCTCCCTGCTGGCGCAACGGAAGGGAACAATACATCTGAGAACAAAGTATAATTTGCTTTGATCCTTAGAAAAAAGTGTCAGTTACAATTCATTTAACACAATACCACAATAAAGTTTACAAAGGATATAGAATGAAGCATATATCACACATTCAGGAATTTATAGGTTTAAAATTTGGGACAATTTGAATACTTCTGAGCAATGTTAGTAAAAGTCCACACTTTGTAATCGTATAAGCGAAACGAGAGGAAAACATCCTAATTTTATGATGATGATGATGATGATGATGATGATGGTGATGGTGATGATGGTGATGATGATGGTGATGGTGGTGATGATGATGATGATGATGATGATGATGATGATGATGATGATGATGATGATGATGATGATGATGATGATGATGATGATGATGATGATGATGATGATGATGATGATGATGATGATGATGATGATGATGATGATGATGATGATGATGATGATGATGATGATGATGATGATGATGATGATGATGATGATGATGATGATGATGATGATGATGATGATGATGATGATGATGATGATGATGATGATGATGATGATGATGATGATGATGATGATGATGATGATGATGATGATGATGATGATGATGATGATGATGATGATGATGATGATGATGATGATGATGATGATGATGATGATGATGATGATGATGATGATGGTGATGGTGATGGTGATGGTGATGGTGATGGTGATGGTGATGGTGATGGTGATGGTGATGGTGATGGTGATGGTGATGGTGATGGTGATGGTGATGGTGATGGTGATGGTGATGGTGATGGTGATGGTGATGGTGATGGTGATGGTGATGATGGTGATGGTGATGATGATGATGATGATGATGATGATGATGATGATGATGATGATGATGATGATGATGATGATGATGATGATGATGATGATGATGATGATGATGATGATGATGATGATGATGATGATGATGATGATGATGATGATGATGATGATGATGATGATGATGATGATGATGATGATGATGATGATGATGATGATGATGATGATGATGATGATGATGATGATGATGATGATGATGATGATGATGATGATGATGATGATGATGATGATGATGATGATGATGATGATGATGATGATGATGATGATGATGATGATGATGATGATGATGCATAGAAATTTTTATTAATTGCGGTGGTCAAAGTTATAAATATGTGTGTATGAAATACAGGCTACCGCCAAAGTGGAAACAAATTACATTTTAACATCAGATTGCGCATTATTTTACTATCAGTTATACTGTAATCAAGCCCTTCATAGTCGGTTGCATAAATAACGATAAGCTTAATATTTTTCATAACCCTTAATTATTTTCTTCTCCTATAACTTATGCCAATGTATTGCATCCGGTATCAAAATATTTGTTCCAAGAGCTTTCCAAGCTGTTGTTTAAGTTCTAGCTGAGAATCAACATCTGACTTTTAACTTATAGTGTGAAATAACACACTGGTACTTTAAGTAACGTCCTCCAACGTTAAGTCATATTGGACGATGATTGAAATGATGCTCAAAATAGCCCAGGGTCCATAGAGCTTAGAGTTATCTGACATTTATATTTCAGATAAGGGAAAGCACCGGGAAATTATATTATGCAGGCAACTCACCCTGACGAAGATTCGAACTCGGACCACTTGAACTTGAGGCAGACATGTTACCGTCTATGCCACCGAGGCGGCCGTACTGTTATACCTCGAAATACGTATATTTTATTATTTTCTCCGTTGAGTTCTCATTAAGTGAAGGTTTAGACGTGGTTTAGACGCTTAACCGGAATGTATAAAATATTGCTCTTCTTGTAAGTAATATTGGACATCAGCAAAATTTTACTCTCGATTTTTGTTTTGGGTGATGAATTCTGAGAGCACTACATTTCTACCAGACACGCATATGTTTACGTGGATTCCAGAATGCTCTCTTATCCGCTCCACTCTTTTAAATGCTTTTGCTGGCAATATATGTACATAGACCTACCTAGACATTCGTGAAGCCATCAATTAGGCATGTTCAAAGTGATCTTAATTGAAACATTTACGTTCAGCCAAACAAGAGAAAACGTCCAAAATATTCCACCCTTTGTGGAGTTCCAGTTGAGTTGGGTGGTGCTAAAGCAGGAGACATAAATATGATCGCAAAATGTGATAAAGCGCGAAGGGTTTCTTTCTGTTCAAAACTTGTTTCACAGAAAATATAAGGATGTCATATTGTGATGCACAGGTTATGGAGCAAGATTATCGGGTAACCGGCGCCAAGCAGTTGGAACAGTAAAGAGATAAGCGGCGCGTTAGCCCAGCGTAAACACAATGTTTCGCTGTCTCGAACAATCCGGAACTGGGAGGTAGAATGAATGTGGCTGATATTATAGCCAGTGACTCTCGCGGAGCGAGTGAGTAATTGATTTGGCGAGTGTGTTTCTGGAGCGGCGAAAACCTCTTTTCTCCGTGCGAATTGGTGTTGACTGTGACCAGTGAATGATGTAACTCTAAGGAATTCGCGATATCCTCAATTGGCTTTTAATTTTATTCTAATTTATATCACAATTTCTTGAAATATTAATAATACAAGGAATGGACGTTTTAATTATTAAATTATATTGGACCATTCTTTTTCTGTATCTTCTAGTTCTTCTTTATCATCTAGATGGATTTTTAATCTTTCTTGATAAGGTCTCCTGATACTAGGCTCTTGAAATGTGTTTATTTTGGAAACAGTTTCAAATAGCTCCTCATTGTCCTTGTCGTTGATTTTTTTTCAGCTTTTCCATAATTTTATTTTTAATATAACCATATAGTGGTCCGAAGACACATCACATCCCCTACAGACTCCGGTATGCGTAATCTGTGATATTAATTTCCTATTTACCATAGTACAGTCAATTAATTATTTTTGGCCACTTTCATTCTAAGTATATTTGTGAATATTTTTGTTTTAAAAATGTAATGTAATCTTAAGTTCATCAAAAGTTGCAAATTGATTTAACATAGAGAAATGACATATTTTAAAGGCTACTTAGAGCCCATACACAAAGTATATACAACGAACTTTATGGAAAAGTCATTTATTCGCAGTCAACAGCACCACTGCTGCTTCAAAAATAATTTTAATTACCGTTACAAATGTTCACTACAAGTCATTAGGCATATTGAGTTGGCAGTATATTGCTTATTCTGTTATACAAAATTCTGAATTTCAGATAATAAGAAGGTATAAAATTACTTTTCTTGTGTCGTAGCTTTTCCTTAATTTTCGTCCAATAAGCCTTTAAGTTAGACAGATAAGATTTACTACTACTCAGTGCAATTTCGTAATTAAAGTTTGAATTACGCACGTTATAATTTATTAGTATGCTGCAAATATGGGTGGAAATGCACAGTGGTACAGCAGAACCGTTTTCATTGTGCAACTGTGCACTTCCACTATCGTCTTGCCGGTTACTTCCGCCTGACCTGAGTCTTGACGATATTACAAATTGCTAACATAGACTCCCTCCCATAAGTCTTTCATAACTTGGTCGACTGGTACGTCCCATGACTGTCATAACTTGGATTACTATAAAAGCTAGTCGAAAAGTGCACAATAATTACGTATTTTCAGAATCCCATGGCGTAAACCTTTTAGATGATCCAGGAAGTGCCAAACCATCACTGGATCCTCTGTTTCGTCCGCATTGAGCATTATGAGCAGAGAGCAGTATTGGTGAAATGTGGTCAGTACGCCATTGTTTGGTTAGTTGGATTAGAAGGCGCTACTTCTCAGTCAAACAAATCCTCTATTGCTTCCCCCCAGGACCCCACAAGGCTCAATGCACCCCGCAACAAATCTTCCAATATGAGTATAATTCCATGTTAAAGTATTTGAATTCGGATGTTCCCCAACCGCAAGCCGCAAATTTACTGTGGCGCTTTGAGGCTGATTACTATAGTTTCCCCTCTCACAGTGTTATGTAATGTACAGTGTATGCAATTCATATATCCCACTCATTCTGGAAACATGTTCCTCAATACCTAGCTGCTTGTAAGCTATTTGATGGCATGAATAGCCACCAGAACAATGGGTGCAAGGCCTTGACTGCCAATACAGCTGCCGAAACCAGGAATTGTTTTGTTTAGCTCACTCGGAGTAAGCTATATGATAGTTGTTTTTTTTTTTTTACTTATAATGCAATAAAGCCTTTCCCTCCCTGGCAACAGAACTTACAAAACCACCAAGAAACAGTGACACCGGCACCGAATCCGATGGGCCGATGAGTGAATAGGCAGCCAACCAAGAACAAACGTGTGGAGACATTGGAAAACCGCGGAGATATAAGCCAGAAGAACGCAAAGATCGGATGCACCCTAAGGAACAAATGTTACCTCATAATTAAAATTTCAACCCAATAGACCCATGCAAAAACCGACATACCGACATACCCCATCCGAGAAAAACCCTAAAAGAAAAACTCTACCTGCGGTAAAACCCTTTACGGGTGGGCACGCAGCAAAAACCTCCAGGCTCGGACAAGAGCCCAGAAGAAGCTCACGACATGATGAGCGCAACGTTGGCAAGTACGGCTAAGATTACGTGGCCTTCACCGGAAGCTAAGGATACTCATCAAGACACAGGTCATGAAAGCCTACGCTTCCAAATAAGCTTATTGTCTTTTCCTTTATCCACTCCATTTTTCTTACCAGAAAACAATGAATAACATGCATTGGCCCGTTGCTCATATCATGTCTGATCGAAATTAGTCGGATCTGTGCGAAATCAGCGATACGCATATCGTACTCACCATGGTTTCCAATGTTGGTACAATGCATTTTCAGTCAGCATGTTACGCAGAAGTTAGTTAATATTCTCCTTAACCGCCGTGATGTTGAGCTCAAAGTGTTGAATCAACGTGGGCTTTTGACGTTGCGGCTGTGGGAAACCGCTTACTTTTGACTTATATTCTTTGTTTGCATTTATTGCCTGAATCATATTCCGGAAATTAACACCGAACAAGGAATTCTCGTGTAGATATTGCGACTACATCCGTTTTGGGGAGAAAGTTTGAAGGATACTTCCATCGGACAGTCATGCAACAGAAAGTAAAATAAATTTGCAAATATTAGACACATAGTAGAACAGCATAGGAGAAAAACTTACACTCTGGAAACTGAGCTGCAACATGTGAACTAAAATAGATTTACATGCTAAAACGTCTGCTTTGCAGAAAATTTAAATCCCTTTCAATGTCGTCTTTAGAAAGGTAAGTGCCTTCTCCATGTTTCAGTTGTAATTTGTGTCACTGCGTTGTATGTTGCAGCTTGCACCACTTCTCGACAAAGGGAAGAGAAAAAACTATCCACTGCAAAATCCTTGTAAAAACTGCTAAATTGCTCTAAAAATGAAGGAAAAAGTTCCAGTTTTAAGGTATATCATGATTCACAACGGATGTTAGAAATTTAAAACCATACATTTCGTAACTGTTGATATAATCCATTATAGTTTATTAGTTTTAGAGTTCAGCATATTTTAATGGACATTTGCAGTTATGTCTATGTAACTACGCTTATTAGGTTAACATGCGGGATAGCTTTGTTTTTGCCATTTTTAACACTGTTCAGGTATTGTATATAAATCTTTATTGCAATAACAGGTGTCTTGCGATAGAACTCAGAATGGCATTAACAAATCCACTTGGACTTAAGAGTACATCAATGTTCCATTATTCTTGTACCTCTTAATAGTCCATTGCGCTTTCTTCCACCGATAGTAGAACGATGTGTGACAACGTATCACTCAAATTCAGAGAATAATGGTTTGAGGCATGAAAAGATAAGGAGATAATCAATATTTTATGATTAAATGAATGCAATGAGCACAGAAATGACCTAAGCAAGCTTGATCTAAACGAGCTTGACCTAAGGATTCCAAAACTGAATGAGAACCTTTTTATAAACTGTGTATGTCTTACGCGTGGACGTAAAACGTCCGATAGTTCTTTACCGCACCAAAAAGTAAAGGAAAGAACATTTTATTAAAATAAACGATGTCGTCGTTACGCTAACCTCAAAGTCTGCATAGCTCCAGACAAAAAACTATCTCGTGACATTAATACTAGTGAAATTCGTAAAATTATTATTTCTTTTTCAAGATTCCTATACTGGCTTTCAGCGGAATTCTACATCATTCTTGATTAACTCTTAAATGCATTTATGAATTTATGTTGCTTTCATGTTCGATATAGCTCTCCAGGGCTACGTTTCTCGGAAACCAGTCATAGGTCTTCTTGGTGGACATATAGCAAAATAATCCTAAAGAAGTTACAACAGTGCTCCCGTGTGAAGTAAACATATTGTGATGATTGATCGAGGTACAGCGACAGAAAGTATAAATAATTTGGTGGAACACAATAGTTGTCATGCATTATATATGCCAAGTATGGTAACTTCCTGTCCTAAATATAGAGTTTAAGCAAATGGATACGTTCCTTGAACTAAAATGAAACAAAATCTACAGTTGTAGAATTGGTTAAAACGTAACTAATATGTCACTATAGAGCTTGTATGTCAGAAAATCTGCTGTCTGAGTTTACTTCAAATCATGATACATATATACTTCTGGTAATTGATTCACACTGATAATAACATCTTGTTGCTCAAGGCTGCTGGCATTTTAGAAACACTTGACTATTGTTTTCGACGTGGAGGTAGTGCTGTATCTCCATGGCATGCTGTAAAGAAGAGCTATCAAAACTGATGAGGCTGGTGGCTGAGGAGAAACTTGTCGCAGAAGTGAACAATCTCCAGCCCACATTAAGCATGCCACACTAACTCGCGTTCCTAGTCCAGATTCAGGGACGCCCATAGACTGCTAATATGTCATCCTCTCTTCCCAGCGGTCTGACATACAATATCCTCCTGTAGGCAAAGTGTGAAATATATTTCTCTTTTAGTACAATCCAGACCATCTAGAGCTAGCAAATCCAACTGGCAAGGGATCTCAGTTAGACCAGGTAGTAACAAAGGAACATTAAATCGGCTTTTAAGCCTCTGTGTCTTCAGATTATTACTTCTAAGAACTGCTAAGGAGACTCTCCTAACAGAGGAGCCAAATGGGAGAATCTATGTAGCAAAAGAGACAACAGCCAAATATGTTTACCGCAAAGGATCCTATCACTCTGTGTTTAGTGTCCTTAAACTAAAGATAGAACTAGTCTTTATGCTTTTTTCTACTGATGAAATGAACAATAGCTTGTAATTACGGTGACCTCTGTTCGTTCTGTTTCACTACTTTACTGCTACTCCTCAAAAATCCTGACTAAAGTGATTAATTTCTTCAGTAAGCTATTTCTTCCTACTTCCTGGCAGCTCGCAATCATGCAACTTTCACAGGTGTATCCTTATTCCAAAAAATTAATGTCCAAAGCTTTTGTCTGCTGTGGTAGGAAAAGAACTGTTGTTACTATAGCAAAGAAGTGAAATAAATAAAAGAAACTTATGGATAGATATAAAAAGAATATATGCATCAAAATTAACAGTTATCTAACTCGAAAAAATTAAATATTTAATTTATGTAATGTTACATATGTAATTGTCTTAGAAAGAAAGGAAAGGTCACAAATGAGTTAGTTGGATTGGAAGGCTGAAGAGCAAAAAATACGAAATACAAGAAAAGACTAACCATTCCGACAGGATAATTTGTGCATTCTTTGTGAGGATGAAGTTTGCGTACACGTTTTGGTGAAATAGGCACAGTGGGAAATCCAGAGAGAAATGAAATTCACACGAAAGTTCTTTGGTCCGTCTAGGAGTCTAGCATTTCGGAATCTACCGATTAACCAGAGGAACTGGTAAAGCACGAGAAATATTCTGGCTGAAGTGTTGCAAACCAGAACAAGTCTAATAAGTTATTCAGAGGCAATTAATCTCCATTTTTCTTTCCTATTTTAATTGTTTTCACTTATGTCGTAAATAGACATGAAGGTTCAGTGAATATTCTTTTTCTTAACTCCTTTCTGAAAAGAACTCTAGAAAGCACCTATTTCTGAAGTTGAGGTGAATATTAAATTGTGTATAACAAACAATGACTAATACATTCGGTGAATTTAAGGCATAAATAACTTGGTTTGATTTTTGTAATTAATATTTTATTGTGATACAAAAGTTCTAATTCGTTGCATCAGCTGCTAATTCATAAGTTGCAGAATTGTATCAACTGTAAGTTCATCAAGATGGGCTGAGAAATCTAAAATTCAGTATCGTTTAGCTGCTGACGTTTGGAAACAACTTCCATTCTAAACTGTAAGCATATCGTGAGAGTTATATTCAGTTTTCGAGCAATTTAATATGTTAGTTGTGCTCATCGTGCAATTTTACGAACTTAGGCTCAGAACGGTGAACATTGCAGTAAATTTGCGCAAAATAGTCCAGCTAGTGACCTGGCGGGTTTCAAGAAGCTTAAAAAATGCATTGTAATTTGCGAAGTAGGTAACCTATATACTTTTACCAGTGCTGTGGTCTGATCAGTGAGTCCCCGTGTTAACGTATAGTTTATATTTCACAAATATTTTGATATAAGTTTAATTACTATCAATTAAATTCAATTATTATATGTCCGTTAAATTTCGTTTTTAATATACAAAACCCTTCTTGTGTGTTTTCCGTTTAATTGGTCCTCACAAAATTAGGTAGATTTCCAGGCCTAATCTATAGTGAGTCAAACGGAACCTGCTTTGCTGTAGCGTAACGACAGCCAACTTCTTTCATTTTCTTTACACATAGAAGATACATGTAGCATTGGTTACGAAACTCCGTTATATGTTTCTCTGGAAAACGGAGTAAATCCCAGAACGCGTCTATTGACTACAATGCCAACATCTACAATTTTCCGAGCGATATAGCAAGCTATAAAAGCTCATCGCAAGGCTTGGAGGGTAAGAGAGTAAGAAAGAGAGCTAGATCGCTGTGCAGTTTTGAATGCTTAGCAGCGAGAATTGCCAGAATACGTGCAGAATGCAAGAAACGAATAAAGAGCAGGAGAACCTCGTGTTAATTTAACAAAAGGAATAATATGTTTTAGTACAGCTGCTATGAAACCTTTGTGTACACACAGGTCAAGAGATCTAAACATTCATGAGATTTTTGTTTTTGTTACTAACTCATGCATCCCATCAGTTACGTGCGAAGCTTCATTTGAGAGGCTTCCAGTTCGATTCCTGTCGCTCGTTCACTCTGACCTCACGCTATTTTATGGTTTACCAGGTAGGCAGATGAATACTGGGGTAATTCCTCCTATATCAAAACTTTCCTGTCTGCGTCTTTTCCAGGCTGTAGAACCTGGTAACGGCGTCTGGCATGCTGCGGCGGAACAGTGTATTTTGCGCTGAGTAAAGATTTCTCTCTAGTGCTTGCTTGGCCTGCTGGGGACCTCCGTGGCCATGGCTACCCGCAGGTATAAGATGAGATCATACCGGCTTCAGGACCGCTGTTACGGATCCCCTCCTTGCTAGCGCGCATCGTACGGAACCTCCCGTCCATCCCGGCATTACACAGGATTAACCACAGGACAGAAGCAGCCATCACGGCTACAACAGTACTAGCGAAAGTGCCGGAAATGATGTAACATTCGACCCATTCTAAATTAAACAAACTTCATTTAGGCTAGGGGCAAGTCTGCATCACTTTTGGCGTCTGGTTGTATGGAAAGTTTTTGGTAAACCGAATAAAAATTAAAGAGAATAAAATTAATTAATACCACATTAAGTATGTAAGGTTTCAGGTATACCCAAAGCAATGTATTTTAAACTTGTTATACCATTCAAAGTTTATTTCCTGTAAATAGTTTTTAAGTGCAAGTTTAAAGGATGATTTGAAGGTAAAATTATATATGATATATTTATTGTGCATATTCCAAAATTTTACAATTTGCAACTTTTGGCTACAATTATTTCTTTACCTTGTTGCTACCTTGGCTTGCATGACACCCTGGTCTTCTGCTCTGCCAGGTAGCTCTTAACCTCCATACCACCTTGATTACTTAGTTAGTCCCTTTCTTCCCCCTCATCTTCCTTTCTTATATTCTTTACATTTCTGGCCCATTTTTCTTTTACTTTCTGCAAGAACTCACCAATACTTCTTGCCTTCTTTTCCTCCCTGCCCGTTAACATGTTTATATCTACTATCCTCTTCTCTACTTTCTTCCATTTTTCTTCCCAGTCCTTTATTTCTCCATATTGCAACCTCCAATGCCACAATGCATTCTTATTATAAATATTTATTGAAAAAGAGAAAACTTAATTGTTAAAGCCGCTAAATTTAAGCTAAAAGAAATTATGCTACAGGATTCTAGTATTGACATTTAACCTGAACTCTCCTTCTCTTTAGACCTATAGTAATGGATGATTACGTTTCACACCTTAAGGGCAGAAGTAATAATGGTCATGGTTCTATACTTTTAACATGTCTTCCACAGCTGCTACTAGTGCAAAACATTTATATCAGAGAAAAGGGGAGCAAAACTGCAAAAATAAACTCTAGCAAGGTGAGGATGACGTTGCTCCTCTAATTAATTATTGGTGAGGGTCATTTTTTATCATGGCTATTTTCATTTCAAGTTTTGACAGAGAAACAAATTAAATTACTTTCTAAAGACCAAAGCCAACCCGTGTGACTTTCTCAAAGAGACTCTAGTGGACACTGATTTGAATCAGCCGAGTGCGGTGCGACTGACTAAAATTGTAAACCTATACGGTTTTGCAAGCCTCATATTGAGTGCGATATCTCCCAGAGGGATAACTGCATTAACAATTACAATGGGCTACACAGAAAACGAATTTTTAATGAGATATTTTAGAGCTAAGCTCTTTACATTGATTGCTCTGTATCATTTCATTAAATGTGGTTTCCACCACTTATTTGATTTCATTTGTAAAATCCAGTGTTATTTATATTTATAAGTGCATTCAACAAGTATTTATAAGAATCTCACAGTGTGGAAGTAACGATAATGTACAGAATTCATAATACCTTTATTTACCTGCGGCGATGTCAAAGAAATATAACTTCGGTAACATTTAGCAGCGTGATAGATTAAAGTACTAATTCAGGTGGTTTTTCGTTACGTGTGCGATAAAACTGAGTGTACAGCTGTTCTGTTAGTGAATGGCAGTGTCTTATTCATGAGTTCCTGATTATTTTATCTGCAATCGTGGCGAAAGCATGCACATACTTTAGAGATACTGACATAGTTAAGACATTTCTATTCTATTTATTCAGCTGATTCCTTGCTAATCAATAAATAAACCACTGAACAAAAAATTATTTATCCTTGCTTCTCAGTACCGACCGGCTTCTAAGGATTACTGTGAAGCTGATATTGCATACAGGGAAATATTAGGTAAACATGGCCATCTGTAATTCAACTTAAGTTAATAACCAAGCAGGCCATATAGATGATGCAACAAATGCTTAGGTTTATTGAAATCCCAAATTGTGACGTAGGACCAATCAGAATTAAGGATTGCGGTGGCTTAGCAACAAAAACAGAAAAAAAAACAATGATTTTATTCTTAAATTTTTTCTTCTGGCTTGAACTCTCGAAGAGGGTAGACGCATTTTTCGGTAAAAGACTTCTTGTAACTAAAAGAAGCTATTGTAGTTCATCATTTATGAACGTTTAGTAAACGTTTAAAATATACATCGAATACGGGACGCTACGATAAATAATTTAAGTAAAAAACCGTTGCATCATTTATAAATAAAAGGAGAAAATTAATATATAGTAATGGGTTATATACATCTGTGGAAAAAGTCGCATGTAAAGAAGAAAAGGATTTCAAGAAATAAAATTCCAATTAAAGTGAAATTAGTGAAAGTATTAATTATTTTATTCCATAGTTGCCCAAAAGTGAAATCCCTTTTGTGTCGATACTACGCCTGAGAAGTTTCACATCTCATCGCTCGCCGCAGCTGCCGGAGAGAGGATTTATAGAAACCTTCGAGGATTTCATCTTCACGGCTTTTAAGACGAAAGGTTCATCGCTTCTACATTGAGGTAAACTTAGGCTTCTACAAGCATCGCCACACCGAGGGAGCGCAAAACTTTTGCGCGTGTGGGGCGTAGACCTCACGACGGGGCGAATCCTTCTTCAGATATGTCACCGCATCGTGTGATATAAACCCAAAGCTCAAGGAGGGGAACCGTTCCAACTGAAGAGCTAGGAGTGTTGAACATCTTGGTCTTCTTTGTGGCAGAGCAGCTATGCCCAAGATACAGGAGGTCGGCGCTGCGCATTTGGCCCAGCGTCAACACCCGAGGTGCCATCGCTAGAAATCAATCTTCTAGAAATGTCCATTCTGTCCACCTCTAGCGCGTTCAGGAACTAAGCTGCTAAACAAAGCGATAATTCTCGCGAGAAAAAGATGAGTTAAGGACGAGTTAATGATAGCGTTTCAGATTCTACAAAAAGTGTTGTTCTGCGAGCAAGTTTGTGACCATTGCCGAGAAGTAGAATGAATGCTCCGTAGCGAGAGATTTCAGAAGCCGTCTTCGAATCCTTCATAGGGAACCGGAAGAAAATGGTTCGTTGTACGTATTATGTTACGCGCTACGCCACAAAGAAACTAAAGTAACAGTGAAGTGACGAGAAATTGGATTTGCTCACAAGGTACCTAAGTGACTATGTGAACTAATTGGAAGTCACAGTGAAAATTGGAAGGTTTAATAATTGAGTGAAACTGAGAACTTGGTGTGGTAATAGTTAAAAACTAGACAATGTCACAATATGATTAGGCAAGCGTAACGGTCCCGCCTCGGTAGCGCAAATGGTAGCGTGTCAGCCTCACGTTCAAGATTTTCCGAGTTTGAATCTCGGTAGGGGTGAGTTACCTGAATAAGGTTTTTCGGGATTTTCCCTCTTTGGAAAGGACGAATGTTGGGTAGTTCTAATCTGTATGGACACTGGGCTGATTTCAGCATCATTTCACCCATTTCATACATCGTCCGATATGACCTAACGTTGGAGGACATAAATTAAAAAAGACAAGCATAATGGGCAGTCTGTAAATTAGGTGATATAGAAACAAAGAATATTTTTCTCCAAAACAATTAATGTTCAATATTGAGGCTAAACTATAGGACCGCATCTCCACCCCGTATCCGTTGGATGATCGCCAATGAGTGAGCATGAGGCCAGCAATAAAGTTGGCAGGCTTTGGCCCACTAGGGCTGTTACGCCACTGGTTGATTTTTTGATTGAGGTGAAACATATCCATTACATTTTTTATCCGTTTGCATGGTATTTTCTCAAATAGGTTATTCTATGTCGAGGTTGTCCTTAATTCACTGCCATGCATATATTCAAACTGAATATTTGCCTTGCTATATAATTATGTGGACACAAATGTAACTGTTTCTTCACACGATTACATGACACATTATCTGAAGAATAAGGGTAGTTTCGCTCCCCTCTTGAGTAATACATCAGCCTCTTTTGATACCTTAGATCTTGCTTGTCCTGAGATCCACAGAAGTTCAAAAGTTCAGATTGAGGAGTTTAATATCCCTCTGGCATTTCGGGATGTCTAATGAGCAGATAAATTGTGCTTTCTTGTAGGTCTAATACTTGTTTGGGGTTACAATGAGATAATAGCATTTATAAATGCATCTTGATATCAGGTAAGATGGTTGATAGCCACGCATTTGACCTTTCTTATCCAATGATGGTTAAAGCATAAAGACCAACAGGGCTATAGAATGGAAGAATCTGCTGCACACTGTAATTACTACATCCGAATTTTCTTCGATCTTCCAGCCATCAGTATAAATGTGAACTTGGTTACCTTCGGGTAAACCTATGTTGACGGTCTCAAGAATTAAAAATCGATTGCATTCTACATAGAGCAGTTTTTCAGCACGCCCAAATTTCCAACAGCAACAAAAACTCTATTGGTCCGTATTTACTCCAAACAGATATATTTACAACAAAAAGTGGTTTACGTAACAACTGTGAAAATTATCTATAATTCAGGATACAATATTCCAAAACCTGTGACTGTCACCAAGTGAATCAGCAATCTGAAGTTAGTCAAGAATGAACTTTCTTTGCTAATAAAATTAAATGAGTACTGCATAGATTTGTTAGTTTATCAAAAAATAAAATATTCCTTTAAATAAATGTTATAAAACACTACATAGAAAGCAAATTTTACTGCTGTGGCTAAGGTAGCTCAGCAAACGCCATGACTCCGAGGTAACGCGTGAGGTTGGGATTCGGAAGGTCCTCGATTCGATTCCTCCGACCATTTTTTCATGGTCAATAAGGTGAACGTTTCAATGGGGTCTTATGCCACGGCTCTCTTCTCTCCCATTTTTATTTCATTTCATTTCCCTATTCCATATTTAAGACTAGCTCCAGGACTGTATCGGTCGAAGGTGGACAGATACCGCAGACGCTAGCGATTTGGAACTTCTCGACTAGCCAAAGAATGACCATTGGAGTCTCCACTACTGAGTTGAGCTTTTTCCTATTCCCGCTGGAGGGGAGTCTATGAGCCACTTTTCAGTGGCTCGGACGGGTCGCTGCCGAGCTTTCCCCAGCCGAGTGGGCAAGTATTTACCTGTTAGGCAACTCTATCATTTACGTTGGCCGCTCCTCAGGATTCTTCATCTCATTTGATTCTCCTGGGGGTGGTCACTGAAATTTAACATAGTAGGAGCTTGAGCAAAGGAAAATCATGCAGCATGTAGAAAATAATTGAGTCTAAACTAACTCTAGCTCTGATCAAAAATCATAACACATTAACAGCTCATTTAATATATAAATCTACCTATTAATATAAAGTAATACATATATTTTTTACAGTTTCATTTTCCTTAAAGTTTCAGGATAAAACGTTTACTGAAGCACTTTAAGAAAATGGATAAAGCCTGAAGAATGCATGTGAAATTAAGCAGATAATCCAACCCTATTCAGTTGGTTTACTCCTTGAATTAGGTTCAAGGAAATATATCACATCTCTCTGATGACAATATTTACTAATTTTATTCCTACACCAAAAGTTTAAGCTTCTCGTCGCTCCAAGCAGAACCAAGTTCGCTCACGCCACTTCCATGCGTTTAGCTGGAAGTGCTTCGTTGTGTTCTGCAACTGTTTTAACGAATGAAGGGATATCAGCTTAAGTAAACATGGGGCCATTTGGCCACTTGGTATATTTCTCGGTGAAAAACAGTAGTATTAATTTATGGTAAGTAATGAATTTTTCCTTAATTGACCCTAGGCTATTACTGCTATATTTACGCTATGTACAACCACGAAAGCTTCAGATAAAGGAAACTAGGTTCGAAATTTATCCTACTCGCACACAGATATGTAGAGGGAATAGAGTGGCTATGAGGGAACTAAAAACCGGGGGGATGTGCGCTCGCATGCGGTACAAGTTAGCTGGACGCAGGATATGAATGACGCCAGATGTACAGCACGGTCATAAAATGTGCGTACGTCCAAAGCAACGTAGCGCAGTACTCTGCGAACTAGTGAAGCATTGGCTTTCAAGTTCATGCGGGCGCAAGGTCAAGGTGCGGTATAACGCGACTGTTTTGTTTGCACTCGCAGTGAGGCGATTGTCATGCTGACGCTGTACCAACCCGCAGTTGTTTACATGTGCAAGCAAAAATAGTACAGACCATTGTCAGTATACATATAGAAATATGCATATGCCTACGAGCTTTAGGGGGAACATAGAACACATCAGATCATGTCCACAAAAACTGTCGTTACCATACCCTCTGTGGTTAGATACTAGCATATGGAGAGTGAGTGAGTGAGTGAGTGAGTGAGTGTGTGAGTGAGTGAGTGATTGCGATTACTATTATCATCATCATCATTATTATTATTATTATTATTATTATTATTATTATTATTATTATTATTATTATTATTATTATTATTATTATTATTATTATTATTATTATTATTATTATTATTATTATTATTATTATTATTATTATTATTATTATTATTATTATTATTATTATTATTATTATTATTATTATTATTATTATTATTATTATTATTATTATTATTATTATTATTATTATTATTATTATTATTATTATTATTATTATTATTATTATTATTATTATTATTATTATTATTATTATTATTATTATTATTATTATTATTATTATTATTATTATTATTATTATTATTATTATTATTATTATTATTATTATTATTATTATTATTATTATTATTATTATTATTATTATTATTATTATTATTATTATTATTATTATTATTATTATTATTATTATTATTATTATTATTATTATTATTATTATTATTATTATTATTATTATTATTATTATTATTATTTTACAATATAATTGTCCTTCAGAAAGTACTATATCGTCATGAGCCATATGCGTAACTGCTCCATCCTATCAAAACCATGTGTTTCTCTTTGCTGTCTAATCTTAGTCATGTCCTAAAGCAGGATTCATTAACCAGGTTTTTCCTTAAAGGCATTCTGATGCAGGTGCTGATAAAACGACAAATAATCTGTTATGATACAATAATACAAATGAAGAGCTTAAACGTAAACACTATGTCAAAGCCGTCCGTTAATCCCGGTTGCTTGATTGACAGTATGTGTATCAGCGCCAAGGGAGTTAGGCAAATCTGTCACAAACCTTCTTTGCTTTCTAAGTCTCTGAGGAAGTAAAACCTGTAACAAATTACTGACGTAATTTGATCAAAAACAAACTGGACCAATTTAAAGTGAATTCCCAATATTTCAAATAAAGCTCAAGGAATGCATAACGTGGAGTAAAATAACTGGCAACACGGAGCAAGAAATAAACTACATGCAATAATGTTCTACTCGGGCGAAGTTGAAAATACCTGCCCAAGTGAACTTAGATGAAAGGCCCACGGCCCTGCAAAATAAAACTATTGTTCGCCAGATTGCGATCTGAAATGTACTTAACTTTGGTGGACTAAATTGAATGGTGCTTTCCATTTTTCTCTATCACGTAAAGGTTTCTCAAAATTCGCAAAATAAATTTTGAAAATACTGTTTCTGGTGCAAAATCACGTGCATTATAAAATAAATACAGAACTGTTTTTGTTCAAAAACAAGTGAATTACGTATAAAATAAATACAGAACGCACACTTTGCGATCTGAGAGCTCATATTAACTAACTTGGATGTGCTAAATTGAATGGCACTTTCCATTTCTTCCATCACGAAAGGTTTTCTCAAAAATCACAAAATAAATTTTGAAAATATTGTATTGTATACAGTGTCCAATATAAAAATTATCGAATTTCATAAAAGTGGTACGTGTTACGCGAAAACTATTAACATTTTCGAAATCTGGGCGTTTCGTTACATATAAGTAGCCTATTTTTATCAAAACCCGAAAATGTTGCATGACAGTGATAATTATCCATATGCACAAAGCTCTGGTTGATAACGGACTCACTTTAGACGGCTGGAATGAAAAACTGAGAGAGTTTTTTTTTAATTTACGTCCTCCAACGTTAAGTAATATCGGACGATGAATGAAATGGGTGATGTGCTGCTCAAATGAGCCCGGAGTCCATGAATCTTAGTGCTGCCTGACACTTATCTTTCAGAATAAGGGAAAACCCCGGAAAAAGACATCCCGTTAACTCACCATAACCAAGATTCAAATTCAGGGCCTCTTGAACGTGAGGCAGACACGCTACCGTATACGCCACCAATACGGGCTGGGGGTACCTGAGTGTCATCCTTTTCACCTAACTAAACATTGACTGGAAAGAAAATATGCTAATTTTGTGGCACGGAGTGCAACTTAAGGCTATCCCGGAAATAATATCGCTACTTGAATGTTCCAATCCCGCTTCATATATTATTCATAAATCTTGTTCTCGTTTAATATGTGGTTTATTCTATACTACTCAAAGCACTGGACAGAACATTCCTTTAGTGTGGTATGGAGTTAAGCAAACTACCTACTGATTGAACATCACCTGAAACGTGGTGAAACCATCGCTTTCTTTGTTGTAACTGTTTCCGCCGACAACGAACAAAGATTAAAAACAAACAGAAATGTGATATTGCTTGTCTACTCAATATTTACTATACACCACATTTTTCATACGTATTGGTGCTATTGCAAAGTGCAGGCTTGACTAGAACTTTTACGACAGTGTGTCTCGCGTTCTCTGAACACGTTTGCTACATTCACAGCCCGTTCTTTGACGCAATTTTCCAACAGTAAATATTGAAGTATTTCCTATCGACATGTCTCACCCAGCTCTTTGATATAATGAAATAGCCTCAAAGGTATTTTCACACCAATTCTTTTGTGCATGAGTTTAGGAGGGTATGGGTTTCATTTTCTTGGGAGCTTCAGTTATTTACAATAGGTCATACACCCATATGTGAATTTCATTATGTTTAATAAAGCAGAAAATTCCTCTTTGAAATATACTGTAGGGCATTACAAAAAATACAATAAATCACTTCTAATTAGACAGCTTCAGGCAACATTACACACACGAAAGAAGGCAGCTGCTAAATTTCCTCATACAACGTCGAAAGCAAATCCCTGCGGCATTGTGGTATACATTTATCGTTTAACGATTACTGCGTTAATGCTTTACCGATCAGTAACCCCATGTACTGAAAAATAAGTTTGAAATACACTTCAGAGAAAGGGATTGCTAACGATAGTCGAATAAACGTGGATTCTACTTAAAATATCCCTTCTCAAGTTTTCAGGTACCTAATTTTTAGCATGGAATAGGATTGAACATGGCTATAAAGTATATCTAATGGTTTAAAGTAGGGAAAAATGTTGTTAAAATGCAAACCTTCACGAATAAATGTCGGGATTGAATTACAGGTAAGCTAATGTTACTCATTTTCCACAAGGTAATAAGCTTATTTGTTGTCCTGTGCCGTGGCGTAGTGGAGTAAGACAGCATGCCTTGGTCCTTGGTCACGGAAAGCGGCCCGGATTTGATCCCACCCATGGGGTACGTATTTTCGGTCCCGGGTATAGGACCGATGTCCACTCAGCATCGTGAAGAAAGTGAGGAGCTTGCGATCGGTAAGCGGCCCTGGTCACGAAAACCAACGTTCCGTCTGGGGGATGCCGAGATGCTGACCACATCTCCTCCCCGTATCGGTTGGATGATCACCCACCTCTGCCGTGTGGGCGTGAGGCCGGCATTCGGGTAGGTAGGCCTTGGCCCTCTTAAGGCTGTCGCGCCAGTGGTTAAGTTTTTAATAACTTGCTGGTTATAGATTATACAACGGAGATGTACAAATTGTACACCTAACCGTACACAGATCCATTATTGCTACCACGCCCTCCCCGAGAGGAAGAGATAGGAAGCGCTGTCTGAAGGGCTACAAAGGCGTGCGCAAGTCACTAACAATCAGCTTCTATAGCGGTTTTCATTGTAAAATGGGCTCCTAAGAATCATGCCTTTCTTATGGATGAATCAAGTACGCCGTTTAAAAGTACGTTTTCAAATGTGACTAAGATAAAAGTGGAACGTGCATTTTGGTATTAAATGTGTTGAACAATACGCTGGTATGAACGAAAGATCTTTAATCTATTTAAACATTTTTCTAAATAATAAAATTTATGATTTTGCTGAAAGCAGATCTTTAGCATCTTTGTCGCTCCGAAAGCTAAAATATAGTTTTAAACCGAAAATATTGCAATGAAAAAGAAATCTGGACTATTTGCTTCCTTTAATAGCCCACGTCGGTATTAGGTTATATCAATAATTCTAAACATATTTCTTTAAATATGTAGATAATGTTTAAAACAAACTGTTGGGATTCCTAGTTTATGCAATGGAAAATGTCGTTGCTAGCTAGTTCTCGTTCCATAAGTTCATGTAAAATCTTTCAGCGACAAAGTTGTGAAGGAAATAACAAAATTACTTCTTTATCTGCACATAGAACATCTCCAGAACCAAGGTATTTATGAATCCACTGTTTAAGGCAAATGTTTGTAGGGCGAAAGGTACACAACATCAACAAACCAGGTCCTCGTGCCTTGGAGATTATAAAAACCGGATGTGGTATGAGAGTTCAAGGGAGTTTAGCGGTCTAGTTCAGTGGCTAAAATACTGCAAATACGATGAAGGGATACAAAACGATATGTGGAAAGCAGATTAGCTATAGTATGGTATTAAATTTCTAATCATTAGGTCAATCAACAGTTCCTTCAGTAATGAATCCAGTACTTGTGGGCCCGCCTCGGTGGCGTAGATGGTAGCGTGTCTATCTCGCCATCAAGAAGTCCCGAGTTCGAATCTTGGTCAGGGTGAGTTACCTGGATAAGGTTTTTCTCCAGGTTTTTTCCTTATCCTGATAGCGAATGTCGGGTAGCTCTAAGCTCCATGGAGTCTGGACACATTTGAGCATCATTTCACCCATCTCATACACCGTCCTATATGACTTAAAGTTGGAGGACGTAAAATTACAAAAACTACAACATTACTTGTGGGGCCAGTGAACAGGCCAACCAGGATTTGAGTCTTGAACCCATGTCCAATTAAGGTAACATTGATTATTCAGTTTATTTAGGTTAAATACAAAGTGCCGAGAGCTTTTAAGAGAATATAATAAATTGAGACATAAATGTATTTCATTGGGAATTAACTAAAGAGTGTACTTTAATTATTAACCTAATCAAACTGTAATAGTGCAATAAAGCAATAAAGAATGAAATGAACAATAAAGAATGTGATGATGTTGATGATGATGATGATGATGATGATGATGATGATGATGATGATGATGATGATGATGATGATGATGATGATGATGATGATGATGATGATGATGATGATGATGATGATGATGATGATGATGATGATGATGATGATGATGATGATGATGATGATGATGATGATGATGATGATGATGATGATGATGATGATGATGATGATGATGATGATGATGATGATGATGATGATGATGATGATGATGATGATGATGATGATGATGATGATGATGATGATGATGATGATGATGATGATGATGATGATGATGATGATGATGATGATGATGATGATGATGATGATGATGATGATGATGATGATGATGATGATGATGATGATGATGATGATGATGATGATGATGATGATGATGATGATAAACCTGGTTGTGAACGAAAACGCGGCAATCGCTGCGGAGGAACATATGTGGCAACGCTGCGCAGATTCTCCATGAGAGCCATTGTGCCTTCATGAAGTGAAAACCGCTATAGATAGGGTGATGAACGATCTCTCTGCCTCCAGTGTGCATGGGAAGCACTGTTTCTTTCAAGCAAGCGCCCGCGCCATCTGTACGGTGCCGGCACACGCTAAGAAATCTAAAGACACACATGAAACGTGAGAAGGAATTGAAATAAAAGGGAAATTGTGGAAAGAAGGTCCTCGTAGTTGAGAAATCACTCCAGAATTCATCTGCCGAACAGAGAAAGACACGGAAACCTGGGGAAGAGAATAGGTGGTGTAAGGGAATCGAACACGGAACATTTTTGATGTGGAAGGGGAGAATAGTAGTTCTAAATATGTTTAGAAGTGGGTGCATTTGATGAGATGGGTGTATGTTCAAAAGGTTATTCTAGATAATTTGTATGTAAATCATTTTCGTAGCAGAGAATTATTAATCACGAAATTAGATGTGAGATCTCCCTCAGTATTACTGGAGTGATGAAAACAAATTTAGAATGCCGTTTTTGCATTTGGATTATAGTGCCTGCCCTCAACTTTCTGTTTGATGTATCTACCCCTTCATGGTGCCCGCGCCAGAAGTGCTGGCAAGAGGGCATATCATCTTCCAGTCCATTTGGCTCGAAATATTTTATTGAGGTATTCCCTCATTGCATTTGCATAATTTATTGATGTTCCATCTAGTTACTACTGGACTTGCCTACCTTTTTAGCTGCAAGATAAACTATCAAATCGCATGATTGAATAGATAAGGTGGTTCACAGTACCTTCGGAGAAATATTGTTTGTAAAGTGACGTGGCAGACACTGCAGTCCACATCTCTGTAACGATATCTAATCCAATATCCTTCATGGGTAATGGGACTCTCGTCTAACACTGAATAATGACGGCGTAGGGTTATAAGATATAAGAAAGCAAAATGGAAATTGCCAACCTAAGCGTGACGTAAGCACCTGGTGGAAAATTGGTTGCCTGACATAAAGGCGAAGAGCAGATGAAATCAATAACGTCACAAATATATAAGAGAAATCTAATTTTGTGCAGAAGTCCAGACTACATCACTGTATAGACAGCCGAGTGCATAAAATCGTGACGACATAATTCACAGCTGTTGTGATGTTAAAGAGATGTACTGTCTCTGCTTAATCCTGCTCTGCTCACCTTACAGCTTTCTACCAAAGTTTACCTTAATTCCCATTTTTCCTTCAATCCAGAGATAGTGACTGATCTTTGTTAATCCGTTATAGTTTAAGTATACTAATTTTTACTTCAAAACTATTATATATGTACTTATTCAGAGGCTGGTGTGAAGAATGGTGCCCAAGTTTGCACTTAGGCCACTCAGGTGAAGTTTTTCCGAATTTTCTATCTTTCGCCGCTCTCTAGGCCTAACCTGTTTCATGGCCTAGTGCGTTAGGTTCCACTTGAATTCAAACCAATAGGAGATTGCTTTTAATGTAAATTTATATTGAGGAATTAATCCTTAAGAATTAATCCTTTTAAATACATTACTCCGGTATATGGGTGATTTTAATTAATTAGAGCCAACTGAAAAATTCAATGCCATGGCCGGGATTAGAACCACGGATCTACTGGTTTCCGTCCAGTTTTTTTTTCAGTTGGCTCTAATTAAATAAAATCACCCATATACCGGAGTAATGTATTTAAGGATTAATTCTTTAAGGATTAATTCCTCAATATAAATATACATTAAAAATAATCTACGATAAAAATCCTGGTAATTAAGTACTTACAATAGTAAGTCGGCAGTGGTTGTCTCAAATTTGAGAACCCTAAAGTGGTCTACCGGGAAATATGATGAGTCAATTGGAGAATTTAATGTCAGGAAGGCACGTTGATCATGGTAGCTCAAGGGTGAGCAACTGGACGGAAACCAGTAGATCCGTGGTTCAAATCCCGGCCATGGCATTGAATTTTTCAGTTGTCTCCAATTAATCAAAAGAAGATTGGTTTACCAAGGGGTGGTGCAGAACGCGTATATTAAGGATATCCTGCAAAATTAAGGAAAGTAAAGCGCTATATAGGACCAGAAAGTCGTCATATTTCATTGCCCTCAACTGTACAATGTACAAGGAGAGTGTATTCAAAAACGTTTCTATGACTACATAGCTAATGAGGATAAGTTACTCCACTATAATTCTCATATTAGTATTATCATATGTAATAAATTACCGAAATAAACATATATATTAGTTCTACGAACAAAACTGACATATTTTTTTCATCTATTGGAGCAACACGATAGGTCGGGAGACCTTTGAATTCGATCCGCCATTTCTTCTCACGAACGGAAGTGGCTTCCATTTTCACTTGAATGCAACGTGTTTCTATAAAACAGAACGTGCTTCTAAAGACATTCAGGTTTATCCAGTTCTGAGATTCGAGAATGCAAGCATTTTTGTCATTCTTGATCTATCGTAACATGTTATAAAATATCGTTAATGCTTACAGATTTTCAATTTAATTCATGCCAGAGGATCTAATCCCTTCAGTCCTGGACCCGTAGGACCAGGACCCAGGTGTCCTTCTACCAGGGGGTTACCGAGCTGTCCCGAAAGGGTGCCCGGCCCCTCCGAGGCTCCTTCCATAGGACAAGACCTAGAGACTAACAAGCTCCCCTACATCTGGTGCTGTGGACTCAAGACGGGATGGAAGTGGATACGCCACTTACGCCCGCCAACACCAAAATTGGAAGGCTACCGATATGACCTCGGTGGGGCCGCCTAGTGATCTAGCACACCTTCTACTTGCTATACTGGCTAGTGCGTGGTAATATTAATGCCTTCCCTCAACCTCGTCCAGAGACGTACCCGATCTACCACGGGTATCGGAAACCACTGCCTCCTCAAGTCCAACCCAATCCGAACAACTCCCTATCAGGGAGGGGCTCGAATGTTCGGCCCGAGGTTCATCTAGTAACGTCAGAGGTACCTCGAGTGCTAGAGGTCCACAGCGCCCACACCCCTCCCCTACGGTGAATGCTTACAGATATTCATCTTGGCTTAATCAGTGTGATTTAAATGATTTCGCAAAGCACACATCTGTCACACATGTTAGACAATATTGCATTTCAACGCTGTACAAGGGTTTTTTTTTTCCAGAGAATGTAACATCTTTAAGTAACTTTAAGAATATCCTCTTCTTGCAGAGGTGATCCTTCATTGGCACTTTCAACAATAATGCCATATTTGACTCTCCAGATAGATGCTAACTATGTATTTATAATGTGTCAAGTTCCATTATCTTTCTTTCCTGACATGTAAATATCTCTTTACCGGAGCTCAAGAATAGGTGCTGTGGCAGCTGTTCCTTTCTTGTACAACAAACTGAAGAAACGTTCTTACTTAACAGCTTCTTCCCTTAGGTGTAGTAAGCACAAAGCGCCGTTGTGTGCAAAATGCTCCTTCGTGCGTTCCTATTTCTATCAGTACAAACTTATTTAAACGTGCATTCGGGTCTGAAGCGCGCACTTCTTGAATATTTTACTCATGGCTCGAGACCAAAGTTAAAATGGAGTAGACCCTTGCGCTATGGCAAGCGGTTGCGGCGTAACTGTATCGGCTACCTGTTACAGCAGATACTCATTTGTCCTTTGCACTTAAATAACAAGAGACTAGCATTCATCTTTAAATCGAAATGCTTAAACACCAGGAAGCGTCTACTTTATCTCAACAAAGAGATGATTTCCTTTTGAAATAAATTACTTAATTGTGTAACAGCCCACTCACCGGGAAAGTTATCGATGGTGTCTACAGTCGTAGACGAAACGCTTGAATCCTAATGAGAAATGACCTCAAACTCCAGAAAGCATTTTTAATTCATCAGACACAAGTCGTTCAATGATGTGCTCTATTTTTAACCTTACACAAAATCCTGTAGCGAAGCAAGTGTGGAAATAACAATGACAATGTTAAGGCTTAGAGATGGAATTTGGCCTCTCGACATATTGAAAACAACATGAGTGTTGCCGAGCACAAGGAGGAGTGAGGTGAGAGGACACTAAGGTGGCTGGACCTAAGGAGGTATAACAGCAGAGGGCAGGTCCCGACGATCTGCAGATAAAAGCTACCTGGCGGCGGCTCATACCACTGACTGCCCTCCTACGAGCATGCACAACCCCCGAGGGCTGAAGCATACGGAGACCTTCTCCGATTTGGAGGAAGGGAATAGACAGAAACCAAAGTCCCTACCATGGTCGAAACCTGCTAAAACCTCCGCTAACAATTGTAATACTGAAATAGCCTACAGAATGAACGGTAAGTTGAAATGGGAAGATAGATGTAATAGAGCATGATGTATGTAATTATCGTTCCCAGCATTAGCTTAGTGATCCAGGGAAACTCCCAAAAGAATCCTATGGGTCAGGAAGTTTGGTCATGTCAATGACCTTCCAACTGCGGACCGGCTGAGGGATTCCGCTTGGTTAAGCTACTAGGTAAGATTCGCTATCGCTCTTCATCACTGAATAAAGGATTATGGTAGGTACCTCAACCGTTTTAGTCATGGAACTATATATCAATAGCTGTTGTTATTTTTAATCTAACTTTCCAATATAACCGAACCTTTTCTACAACCACCGAAACTTTTTCGAATAGTATAGTTGATTTTGAGCCTATTTTAGACATTTCGTCGTTATCATTCAACTGGCACAAATTATTGCATTCGAAATTTCAAATATTGAGATGCACTTTACGCTAAAAGTCAAAATGCATATTTAGTATTCTAATTTAGTGGTTCTTGCACAAAGTAATCGGAGGTTGGCGTTGAACAGCCGGAGAGATGAACACAAAATATCATTCTCGCCGCGTATCACAGGAGGCGCTATTGAAGGATAACTAGGAAGTTTTCTTCTAGAATGTTCTGTGCAGGAATTTGTGGGCTATAAAAGGAAGCATTCTCACGAGCAAGAGAGAGAGAGAGAGAGAGAGAGAGAGAGCAAGAGAGAGAGAAGGAGGCTAGGAGGGAGGGAGACAAAGAGTGAAGTAGTGTGGTTCTAAAGGCGAGTTTGTAACGACACTTACAATTAGAGATGTTTCCAGGAGAGAATGGAGACGTCCTGTGTTCCACTTCTCAGTGAATAAAATGGACCAAAGAAGAGGCTACGTCGTGCATATGAGTATATCATCATAAGGTAAGCGAAGTGACAAGTAAAAGAGAATGAAAATTGGAACTTTGTTATATTATCAAGCGGCAGTGAGAAATTACTGAAGAGGCAGTTGAAAACCAGACTAAGGCACAATAAATTAGAAAAACATAACCGTACAGCTTCCAAAGAAGCATACTGTATGTCAGAATTTAGAATAACAGCAGTAATGGAAATTTACGACCCACGAAGGAAGGGGACTTGGCACCTCGAAATACAGGAGGTGCCTACTTCCCTTAAAGGTGTGCCCTCAGGGAAGGAGGAATACAGTGAGAGGAGAGAAAGGGCTAACCAATCGGGAGTCATCATAGATAGGGAACCGGGTCCCTATGATTTCTAGTTTGAGGCTCCCCCGTGGCGTCTAGTACAATCCCCATTCACCCGCCGCATCATATCCGGAGACTCCACACCGTGGGGCGGAGGACTACAAAGAGCATGCTCCTTGTCAGGCAGCACCGGGACTTCCGCCAACACTTGCAACCCTAAAACGACCGAGCAAATGAAGGGTGAACTGTAAAATGAACGGACAGGAAATACTGGAGATGCAAAACACCTTGAAAGTATTCGCCTAGCGAGTCGAGAAGACTCCGGATACTCGTTTATCAGGAAGGTCGGTCATGGGTATTGAAATCACAACCTCCCGATTGCGGACCACAGATGATATCGTCTGAGCCGTCTCTCTGAGTAATGGTAGTGTAAATGTGCAGAACAATATGGTTATTAGGGATCTAACATTCCTAACTCAAAACGATGGATCACACACACACACACACACACACACACACACACACACACACACACACACACACATTCACATACACACACGCGAGCGCACACATGCACTCACACATCTACATACACATACAAAATAAATATTCTTCAATAAACAAATACAAGAACACATCCAGAGCTGGTAACTGCTGAACCCGAAGAAAATGAGGCAAAACAATAAAAATGGAAAGAAAATAACACAGTTAAGAATGCCATCAAAAAGTAATAGAAACAATTCCAGTGGTTTAATTATCAATATATAATTTCTGTTCCAGAGACCTCCTTTCAGCGGCACAGTTGATGTGAGTCCCCCATTTTACTCGTTAAAAATAACATTAAAAATGACCTATAGAACTTTTTGGTTCAATCATTGTCAAAAGGCCCTTGGTGTAAAATTGAATTTATACTCATCCATTTTTAATGCAGTTTACGTCTTCCAACATTAAGTCATATCGGACGATGAATGAAATGGGTGAAATGATGCCCAAATGAGTCCGGGGTCCATGGAGCTTAGAGCCACCCGACATTCGTCTAACAGGATAAGGGAAAAGCCCGGAAAAACCTTATCCAGGTAACTCAACCTGACCGAGATTCGAACTCGGGACCTCTTGAACGTGAGGCAGACATGCTATGCTACCGAGGCAGGCATACCCATCCATTACACATTTAGTTACGTTAACTGTTACAACAACTAATCTGTCACAAGGAATCATTTGTAACAATACTAATACATTTGAAGCGTTCTTTCTTGGATGTAGCACATTTAAATGTATATTTGGTGGAATCATTTCCACCGTTCTACCCTTTTTAAACCATGTACTTGTCTGATTTAGCTTAAAAGTCGTCTATCATTGCGCTCACTGTTAGTGCCATATAACCCTTAATAGTTCACAATGTGTATCATCGTAGTATATTGGATTCAAGGAAGTTAACTCTCATTGTTAGAGATAATTTTTGTTCTAATAGAAGAAATTGTTCAATGATCCTAGGCGAGAAATGGACAAATAAGCATAGCTTGCTCTGCAAAATACATGATAGTGGCCCTGGATAGAGACGGTAGCTTACCAAGATTAAAATACCAAGAAGTTTAAACCATTAATCATCCCGTCAGTTTATGCATCTTCACTTTTGCTAGTTAGGTCACAGTATAAGAACATAGAACTTAATAGGTGAAAGAATGTGAACTAATTCCACTATCACACTGTCGAAACGGTAATGTTTAAACAGTGGGCTGTGTGATTCAATCTAAATCCTCAGTTTGAAAGCATGTTTTTACTAAGATTTTTTAAAGGAACATATAACTTCCCCCTTACAAGACCTGTACCAAAATTTGATTTGTTTCTTGACTATTAGCATCTCCAAAAAAATTTATTCTTAATTTACTACCAGACAGAAATCTACGATATATCATCGTAGGTGTAGCCGAGGTCGCTAAAGTATAAAGTACGGACTCATTAATGGGAAGTCTGAGGTTCAAATCCTATCAGGGCCGTTCTACCTTACAGAAGTTCCTTTTCCTGGTTTTCCTCAATACTCATTCATAGCTGCTAAATGCTGTGAAGATACACTAAGCCTTGATCAGAAATGTTGTTTGGTTGGTTGGTTGGTTACCAACACTCCCCACATGGCAGCCTTGGCCTTCGGAGTAACCTCGCCCCACCACGTAGCGACCGGATCAATTTCTCAGATGGAGGCACCCAGAGGGTGGTGTCCATTACCTCCAATGATAGGGTGATAGTGCAGATGACGATGAGGTGAGAGGACCTACAGCTTATTTCATGGACTCCAAACCACGTTGGGCATAGGGGACACCAACCCCAGAGCCGGCAATGAACTCGGAACCCTTTGAACGGGAGCCGCGAACCACTGCGCTACACTGGCGCCCTTCTAAATAGTTTCCCCCAATTATTATTCCATTCCATCTGCCATCAGTGTTTACCACCTGTGGGTCATATGTAGTTATAACACTATCAAATGGAAGATAAAGGGGTAATGGAGACCACTGAAGAGAAGACATCGTTCAAGTGACCTACACAGATTTATTGTGGCTAACACACCTCAGGAGGAAGGGATGAAATGAGGAAACCACAAGAGGCATGAGATCAGATATAAAAGACACTCAAATGTCCCTAACATTTCCAAGCATAATGAGTCGTTCCACTACTTGAGACACCAGAAAAAGCTAGCAACCGACCCGCCAACCAAGCAGCCCTCTGGCGTTCACGGGCATTTACTTTGCGCAAGCACCCGCATGCCTAGAAACATAACTGAAATATTGGACGGATATCGAATGAAGAGAAAATTATTGTAAGGAAATCAAGGCATAAACCTGGGGAGGAACACTCCGAAAGTGTGAACAAAGTAGTATACCTCCACTTTACCTACTAGTAAACATACATAAACACGCAGAATTGGTATTTCCTCCCCTTTTCCTTTTCGTTTTCACGAATGGAGAGGAAGGAAGGAAAGGCTGCACACTTTGGGAGCACTGTTTCTAAGGCGGGTACTCTTGCGTTTGTGTGAGTGACAGGAGGAAACAAGAACTACAAGTCAAAATGTGTAGTCGATAGGGATTGAACCCACGACCTCCTGAATGCGCACCGCACAGGGAACCGCGGCACCATGTCGCTCGGTGCCAAGTAGAAATCTATAATTGACTAATTGTTCGACACTTGTTTCCTTTTCAAAATGCTGTTATCAATTCCTGTAATGCGCAGAAATTTATTTTCATAAATGTCAACTAAGATATGAGCACTACTACTAATACATTCCCTATCTACTTCCTTTCTAAAGACAGTTTGAAATCACAAATCATTACTGAACCACCACTCCTTTGTTCACATTGCAAGCTGGAAAGAGAAATGGGGCGCCAGGGTGAGCAGGGCATAGCTGATGCTTGCGCACACACTTTGTATCCTTCATTGTCCGTGCTTACAAAGGTCTCACTCCCTTACCGAGACTTCTTGAAATTCCTACATCAGTCTCAACTATGGTGGGCAGATCTTCATGGACAATAACTGCAGCATCAGCGTTTTCCATTACTTCGACAGGGACCAAATCCTCCGGAGCGGAGGCCAGAGAAGAATACAAATCATTTTGGCAGCCCACCCCGCCTCATACTCTCTTCATCTTTCCTTCTTTATGGAAACCTGCTGCTTGTAAAGCTGTATTATTAAACGTCGGGACCAAGCCACTTAACCTAGAATTTTATACCTCATTAATATCTCTTTTTCTTTCCTTCTCGCGCTCCTTAGCAACAAAACGGTAACAAAAATTAATATAGAAGTAGATCTTCTCAGTCTATTTAAGTTATATGAAGACCTTTGTACAGTGGCGGCTCGTCAGGTTATCATTTATTTCTTTTCTCTCCTCTTTCTGTGGCAGATAACCAAGGTGAGCTAATCTAGGGCCCGTTATATTTCAAATTAACCGTTTGATGACGGATTTCCATTAATGTTAACCTTATTATTCGGAACAGATATACTCAAGGTAAGGAAGTGGCAGTTTTAAATATCCTTTCCTTGTCATTCTATACTTTTTAAACGTGTAACACGTTTCCGCATTTCCCATGACATTCTATCATATTTTAACCTTCTTTTATACATATTTTGACCAATTCATTATTAAGCAAATTCACCTGAGAGATAAAGCTTCGCGATAACATACGAGGCCGGCATTAGCAGATCCAATAACAATTTTCGTGAAGCGTACATTCTGACTCTTGCGTTTTTGTGACCGTTCTTGGTCGGTAGGCAAACTCTGAGGTGATTTCTCATCTACCACGATGTGCTTTCTCTCACTTCCCTTCCTTTCCGTCTCCTTATCGTGTTACAGGTGCGCTTCTAGGCTTCATGTAGTATAACGGTGCTGGACAAATGGCACTGATGTTTGCTCCAAGGAAAGAGGTGTCCCTAGATTTTAGAGGATTATTTGGTTGATCAGTTCGTTGTCGCCCTCTCTAGCATCGCTGGAAGTGGAATGAGTCTTCAAGGCCGGGAAATGTTAGGCACTCCTATGCGTGTATCTGACCGGTCTGCCTTCTGCCTCTTATATAGTTTCCTCACTTTAATCCTTCCGCTGGATGCTGTAGCCGCAATAGATCGAACTGTTCTGGGCACCCCACTTCGCTGCAACTTTGACACAAATGTTAATATTAGCTTAAACACTGATAAAAATCTGATTTTGTGTCAGTAATGACCCTTTGTTCATCAGCATCAGATGACAAACTGCACGGGGATTTATAAGAGAAGTGCTTACTATTTATTAGAACGTGACATAGCTTCTCAATAAGATTGCAGCATTTCTGAAACAGGAAAGCACACTTTAGAGAACCGTTTGACATTGAAATCATATCTGTTACTCATCAGAAGAACATAGTGAAGAAGGGCTATGTGTAGTGTTAGGAACAAAGCACTACAGTGACTAGTTATATATTTGCAGTTCTGAAATAATAAAAGCAGAACAAAATTTTGTGATGCTGAAGTCAAATATTCATCGGAAATAACTACAATTCTCCTGAAAAATCTTCTTGGAAGTATGTTAGCAATAAACAGCTCTCCTAAACGCTTGGTCAATTTATCGATATAATGGTGGTTTCACCTTAACAGAACATTTAAAATACATCTGCCTTCAGTAAGAAAAGGGGTGTCTGTGAAACCTGTTTATTTATTTTGTAAGCTCTGTTCCAGAGCGTCGTGCTAAAAGGCTACATTATTTCAATATTTTCACATGGCACATGATACCGAATTGCAAGGATTGCAAAAAGTAAGGAATCGTGATGGATTTCAAAGAAATCGTGTATCTTTGTTATAACACGTGCTGGTACAGGTGGTTGAGTCATGTAACAAAAGACACGGAAGAGACAGAATTCTCAGTGGGTAGCACTTGACTCCGTTTGAAAAGGTATTCTTCGGACCCTTAATAATGGCAAGACCGAGACTAATAATCACAATGGACAAAATAGTCACAAAGGAGTTTTGGGTGAATAAAGAGGGTTTTCGAGAGGTGAAATTGAGACGCACACGCAGCTGTGCCCAGTGAGCACACAGTCCGCAGCTGGCAGCCGATTAAGATGGTCCACTGGTTCTGTCTTGGGCGAAGGCAGAGCAGAAGCGATAAGAAGAGATACCTGTCGGTTCATACGTAACGACTTAAGTGTTATCGCGTACTAAGCAGTCTACATACGGTTACTCTGAACATTGATATATTGGTAACCCTTGGTCGGCAAATTCGAGTTGGATGTGATAATAGAAAAAGTAGTCATTAAACCGCTTTGAAACGGGCATTCCAGTGTAACCATCCTTACTCATATATACCCACGCATAATCTGAGGATAAATTGACAACCCTGCTCGACCCAACAAGCAACAAACTGTCGCGCCAACGTGGAACTCTTTGCTCACCCACTATTTCGCTTCACACAGTTCCGAATATGACCATTAAATCATGATTCATATGACAAAACATTTCATTAATAATATTAAGAAGATAGAGAAAAACTCTAAATTGAGAAATCAGCCTAGATTGTTGTTACAGCATTTATACATTTTCATTGCAATTTTATTATATTCTTTACCTACATTATTTATTCTCTTCCCACTACACACACGAAGAATGTCCAGGTTGGTCAATATACGTAAAGCTGAACATCTTTTAAGATTATAATTTCCATATAGAAAGTACCAGAAAAAAAGAATTGAGTTTTATTATCAAAGAGGATCTGCGAGCATCAATAGGTATTGCTATACCTTTTATTTATTTTTTCTTAAAGCTTGGCGTTCTTTAAGTGGGTAGATCATACCGGACCTACCCAGGTAAGGAAAGAACGAGCAAAAATTCTATGAGATGATACTCAAATGAGCAAGAATACATAGAGCTTTAAGTTACTTGACATTTCTATCTACGAAAAAAAACATGCTGCCAAATTGATCCGAATTCCCGAATACACGTTCGTTAATGAATAAAAAACTGAAGACTCCAAATTAATTATTCATAGACAGTAAACCTAGAGGGATGGCTCACGAGGTTTCGTATGTGGACCGCATTAGGGAGGCCCGGCTTCGATTCCCGTAGCCAATCTATCAACCGGGGTTTTCCCGGATCACAAGATGAATGCTGGGTAGATAAGTTAAATTACATCCTATAAATTTCCTATCCCTCCATTTTAATTCCATTAACATATCATATCACATCTGATCTGGTGGTTTCTTTCAGTATAGACGTGTCGACGGGAGTCTTGGCGGTGCATGGCGGCATATGTTCTGAGTGAACGCTTTCTCCTCCGGCGCGACGGACTCCGGTGTCCGTGTCGGCCTAGTGGGCCGATTCAGGAACGCGGCTGGCGGGATGTCGGTTGTGCAAGCCTGCCTGGTGTCTTCCTTTCTCTGGTAGGTGGCCTCAGGTCTCCGAAAGGGTCTCGTAACTGTTTCGGGTCCACGATAGGTGGTATGACGACTGTCCTAAAACCACCACAGAGAAGCTTCCATCTATTAAATTGTAGGAACCCCGCCCTCTGTGCTGCAGTGATTCCCTGGGTTTGGCCGCCCGCTATCTCCTCTCACCTCATCCTCGTGCCCGGGGGTGCTCAACTTGGGGCATAGGTACAGAAGGCCAGTCTGATCGAGGTGCCGAATTCCCTCCGAACAATCCAATCCAATAGATAGTAATTCTCATAAGGCAGCAACGGATAGTAGCACCAACCTCAATATCAACATTGTTCAATTGGGTGGCATTAGCATGTCTGCCTTACATTCAAGAGGTCCGAGTTCAAATTTTGATTAGAATGAGTTACAGGATAAGGACTTTCCCCGATTTTTCCATATATTGAGAACATTAATTTCGGGCAAGTTTAAGCTCTATGAACCGGACTTAGTGGAGCAGTATTTCGCAGCTCCTGAGATTATTAAACTCAACTTTAGTACTTGATTTTCTTCCACAGGGAAATCATATATATTCACAGGTGTACAGTTTTATATAAATAGCCCTTTGTTACACTCAGTGAAAAGAGAGACATAAGAATGCTGTGGTAAAAGAGGTATTATAAAACTAAATATATGTAAAATTCGTAGTTATTTTTAAGAAAGAATGCCATATTTGTAATCACAAAAGCCCCTGTCAGTTTTAAAAGTCATTCTGACATAATCCTATAGGTACGTAGGCTAATAAAAGAAATTTTGTTTGTCCAAGAGAGACAGCTTGATCATTCTGTACCCTAATATGGCTCAGTCTAGATATTTCAAACAACACAACTTGCATTTTATGCAATATTGATAACATCTACCTGTCAAGCTCCTATCCTACCTTTTTCACATTCAGTAAAAATGACACTGAATGTCAATCAAAGAGAGCTGACTTCTTTATGGCGATAAATGCTTCATGACTGACAGATTGAATTCCCCTGATTAATTTTATTGTGTGTCCGAGTTAAGGTAACCTATATGGTGCTTTCAACATCAAACGTATTCCTCCATCAGTTATCCATTAAGGATACTTATAGTAAGCTCATATTTTTTTCTCACCTTTTCCTTATACATAAGATTTTCCTGAATATTTCGATTAAATTATTTTGTACTAAAAAGAACAAGTTGAAAATGATCACATCTGTATATTTTCACATTTTGTTCGGCGGATTTTTTATTTTATAGGCCAGTCTACACAAAATTAAAAGAACAATATTTGTAAATGTGTAATTGAATTTACAGACTTTTAGCATTTACAAATAAATGTAAATACGTAATATACTTTAAACCTTGATATAAAATCGGAGAAAAATGAGTTGTGAGTTTCTAGAGAGCAAAATAGATTCCAAAAATAGTTCTTTTTAAGTATGATACTTTCTAAAATACAAAATTAACAGTTCACTTTATAAATAAATGATTTTGAAATGGTTATTATTACTATTATCATTATCATTATTATCATCGTCATCGTCATCGTCATCGTGGTCGTGATCGTTATTATTGTTATGATTATTAATTGTTACTTATCAATTATTATTATGATTATTATTATTATTATTATTATTATTATTATTATTATTATTATTATTATTATTATTATTATTATTATTATTATTATTATTATTATTATTATTATTATTATTATTATTATTATTATTATTATTATTATTATTATTATTATTATTATTATTATTATTATTATTATTATTATTATTATTATTATTATTATTATTATTATTATTATTATTATTATTATTATTATTATTATTATTATTATTATTATTATTATTATTATTATTATTATTATTATTATTATTATTATTATTATTATTATTATTATTATTATTATTATTATTATTATTATTATTATTATTATTATTATTATTATTATTATTATTATTATTATTATTATTATTATTATTATTATTATTATTATTATTATTATTATTATTATTATTATTATTATTATTATTATTATTATTATTATTATTATTATTATTATTATTATTATTATTATTATTATTATTATTATTATTATTATTATTATTATTATTATTATTATTATTATTATTATTATTATTATTATTATTATTATTATTATTATTATTATTATTATTATTATTATTATTATTATTATTATTATTATTATTATTATTATTATTATTATTATTATTATTATTATTATTATTATTATTATTATTATTATTATTATTATTATTATTATTATTATTATTATTATTATTATTATTATTATTATTATTATTATTATTATTATTATTATTATTATTATTATTATTATTATTATTATTATTATTATTATTATTATTATTATTATTATTATTATTATTATTATTATTATTATTATTATTATTATTATTATTATTATTATTATTATTATTATTATTATTATTATTATTATTATTATTATTATTATTATTATTATTATTATTATTATTATTATTATTATTATTATTATTATTATTATTATTATTATTATTATTATTATTATTATTATTATTATTATTATTATTATTATTATTATTATTATTATTATTATTATTATTATTATTATTATTATTATTATTATTATTATTATTATTATTATTATTATTATTATTATTATTATTATTATTATTATTATTATTATTATTATTATTATTATTATTATTATTATTATTATTATTATTATTATTATTATTATTATTATTATTATTATTATTATTATTATTATTATTATTATTATTATTATTATTATTATTTTTATTATTATTATCATCATCATCATAATCATCATAATCATCAATCATTATTATAAATTAATACAATGGCGTTCAAAACACCGTTGCCTACTGTTTACCAATACTCTCAATATTACAGGTAAAAGCTGATGATAACTTTGACAGACGTTTTCGTATACATGGAATAGTCGTTGTGGCAGTACTATCTCTCCGCCTCACGGCTGCACGTACCTGGGTCGACGTCGGAACTCGCAATGAGCAAAGAAATAAGCTGAATAGGGGTTGCTACCCTCTTATATACACACAGCACGGCGTCACAAGGAAAAACTAAGAGGATACTGACCTGCGTAACGGCACAGTAAAATAGTTAGCATTCCATTCTATTGTCTGACATCCGCCCTTCATAGACTGTCGCCCGAGTGCAGTGTTTCTCACGTATTTCTGTCCAGATTCGTTACCATATTTTACATCAAATCAATTTTACTTTCACTAACATAGCTAGTCACAGTTCTCAAATTTATATATAATTATTAAACATATTACATAATTAAATGAATAATTTATCCGAGGACTATAGTTCCTACTTCATCGTATATAAAGAACCTACAAGTGTAAGAGAATTGCGTAATTATTACGTTTACTATAAAATATTATGATAAAGTAATAAACTTATTACAAATAATTCCTCATAATATATACCTTTAATTTCAAATAAGGCTATGTCCTTTTTTATTTGTACCTGCCCAGGCAGGTACATGTTAAGGAACATATAATTTCCAAAATCTACTTTACTAATTTCCTAAATATTGAAGGCTCCAATTTCGAGATAATGTTTATTGTTAATAGCATAAGTTTGAATTTCACTATTAGATTATTCTGGTGTTTCTTCTGGTATAATAATTGGTGGAAAATTTTAGGCAATGTGTCGGTTGGACATATTGACCTTTAGGGCTGCTAGGTTTAGCCCATCGTCATAAAATACTATTAAATCTGATGAGTTATTCTTATGCATTTTAAGTCAAATCGTGTAACATTTTTCAAGTTAATGAATGTTAATTAATTTTATTAAACTATTTGGGGTTTTATTTAACCCTCTGTTTGGAATCACGCCCTGGATTTGAAGTAGAATCATTATATTACCTAACCATTTCGTGACGTATGATTGTACATATATAAAACTATTTAAAATAATTTTATTTTGCTCTATTTTCTGTTTTTTAACGGTTTTAGAGTGACAAATGGGGCGTTTATGTTTGAAAATATAGTGTCAGAAGTACTTGGTTTACGCCCGTTTATGAGTTCCCAAACACTTTCCATTTCGTTGCTGGTATGGTGTTTAGCCTTTTTATTTCTACTCCATTGCTTATAAAGGAGGGGCATCAGAAATAGATCATGTTAACACACATGTTGTGCGCCACAATATTTTAGCATTCATATCAACCTTCCTTAAA
>CM060948.1:97251376-97266376 GCA_030765055.1 Mantis religiosa | reverse complement strand
CAGTCAACGGAAGAGAACCTTCCGTAAGTATTTATGTGATTCACGGAAATTTACGCTTCATGGTATCAGTATGAATAAAGTTACTTCTAAACTTTATAGTTTAGATACACCAGAAGTTAGCAGATATAATTCATTACTTATTATTTAAAGTGATAAGATTTAGAAATCGTTTAGTCCTTAAATCTCAAAAGTAATAACTCACTCCAAATAGACGATTAGCCTCCATTATATTTAATCAGCCCATTTAAGTAGTGATATTTATCCTCACACTCACCCACGCATACCCTAGGAAAAAGATTTTATAGCTGGAGCAGCAGGCAACAGAATCATCGGAAAACGAGGCTGGATATGGCACCAGAAGTTATATATACATTTCTTCGTAATCAAATCTAAGAAAAATATTTTTTCTATGTTCACGAAATGCAGTGGGTCCATTTGTTTATATGATTTTATATTTGGTACACTTGGGTAAATGATGTGCAAAACAGACACACAAAAACACGCATACATAGGACTTGAACCATGTTTCATCACCACTTTTGATCAGCAGTAACACTCTGATTGCACAGACCATGAACTGTTCATTGAGCTTACATTTTTAAGTAAAGTCCCCAACTCTATGATCGCTTTTACTTCCGCTCCACTACTTAGTTTTCAAAATTGGAAGATGAGCTGATGGTTGCTACTATGCCTCTGTTCAGTAAGGGAAGCATATGACAAATTTCATTCACATGCCATCTAGAGAGAACGCCAGAGGATTGTATGATCTTTCTCGAAGTCACGGGCTCAAAACTAGTGGAAGGCGGTGGACCTTTTTGGATGTAAAAATCCTTAGCATGGCTTCCTTCGGAAGGGTAGTAAGACTGGTGGTCCGGCGTCGTAGATTTACGAATGAGCCATGAACGAGAACAAGTCGTCCGGGTGCTCCCGGACGGTGGACAGAGCGCCACGGTACCTATCCGCTGAGCGGATTTACCCGTGCGGTCTTATAGAATTGGTCTTATCTCCAAAGCTTGGATGTCTGTGTATAGTGATGGACCTGATTCGACCTCTGCTAGTGCTCCTGGCGGCGGGGTGAGCTTCCAGGCAGGAGGCCAGTGCCCTATGCCGCCACGCTTGGAGCGGCCTGGATTTACGAAAAGAACTCCAACCCTCTTAAATACGCCTCTGAAAGATATAGGTGGTCTTTCACTTCCAATATATAATGCCGCTGAGAACCACAGCAGTAAAGAGCGCCCATTCATAGAAATGCAAATTTTATTTCACGCATGTCTTAAGATACGTTTTCACTTTCGTGAAAGATAATCTAGACGAGAAATAGATCTCCTTTGTCACCGTTGTTTCAACGGTTATCCGTGCATCGGTAACAGGACTATTTAAATTTCTGAACATGCTTAACACCAAAGTTAGAGCTACTCCGCATATTCAGAACTAAATGAAACAAACAACTTTTGTGATCAATAAGTTATCTTTAGAACATGGATAAAATGGTTTGCAGGTGTGTCGTTTCCTTAGGAATGGAATTGTTTCCAGCATGGCTTAATACTGAATGATAAAGAAATAATTTGCGTTTAGAGTCATTGGCTCAAAGAAGATTGGTATTTGGAGTATGCATCACTGAAGAAGTTATGTGACCTGTTCATAGTGAATAATTTAAGTGTATGAATTTACAAAATTAAAAGGGAGAGGAAAAGAGAAGGGTACACATAAACAGGGTTTAATCATTTAATGAATTTCATGGTATAGCTTATAATGATGCCATAAACGGGACAATACTGTCTTGTTTGTCATACATCTACCTACTGTGTTTGCAGCTGCCTGCTATCTACAGACTCCCACCACTCTCTTAAACATTTCCAAAGCGATTATAACCTACCCTCAGGCGGACTGGTCTTGCTCTCAGGTAAGTAAATGGAATGGGATATTCAGAATGTGAACAAAATATGGCAGTCGTGTTAATCGTAAAATTGTGCAGCTGTTTGCCTAAGATCAGAATTGCAGTTCATGATAAAGGAGGGACCAGAGCACTGCACCTAGGTCAGTCGGCCTATTGTATATCAACCGCAACCCCTGGGAAGGAGGAATGAGGAGAAAGACCAAAAGGTTGGCCATATCTGAATGACGGTGGACGCAAGCATAGATGGATCCCTAACGTTTCCAGATCAAACGCATCTGAGGCCACTCGTACTCACTTAAAATCCTCTAAACCTACAGTGGGGCCCACATGGAGGTAGCCCCTAATTGTGTAGTTCCTATAGGGGGTCGGGATGACATATTTACAGAGTGCACATTCACTGCCGAGCTGCAATCATCCGAACACCGTAGACTGGACCTGCAACCCTGATGCGAATAGTAGTGAAAGAGATGAGGGGTAAAGGAAATGAGGGACAGGAATGTCATGAAAGAGATGAGAAACCACCCCAGCATTCGCCTACCGACCTAAGAAAACCACGAGAAACCCCTGGATTAGAGTAGGCGGTTACCTGGGATCGAATCCGGGACATACGGAATATGAATCACGCACTACATTGGGGAAAAAGTTTTCGATATGATCCTAGCTGCATGGTTACCGGCCCGGAAAGAAATATGTTGTTCAATAAATAAGCGTGCTAAATAATCATTTCTTTCACACTAGCCGTGTGTAGGCAAAGGTTTGAATGAGTAGAGCCAGACTGAAAAATTCAATGCCATAACCGGGATTTGTTAGTTGGGGAAATTAATGTCATGTCGGCACGTTGGCCGTAGTAGCTCAGTTGGTTAGAGCAACCGCACGGAGAGCGGGAGATCCGTGGTTCAAATCCCGGCTATGGAATTGAACTTTTCAGTCAGGCTCTATCATTCAAATCATGCTAAAACTTAAAAATGTCACAGTAGCTCAATTAATTATTATATTATAAAAGCTGGTACTGTTTGGTTTAAATTGCTCCAATCCTCTCATAGTTACAAACATAGCTCTGCCTGTTTCCTTTCCAATATATCCGCCTCGATCATGGTCATGGCCAAGGAATCCAACTTTTATTCCCCCCCCCCCCCACACACACAGACTGTGTGGCAGCTTATGATGACGTTAATAACGGAGGTGCTCAAGCGAACTCCGCAAAGTTAGGAGCATAACTGCAATCCCAAAATTCCAAATACATTATCTCATTCCAATCTCTTGTTATTGTTAATAAAATAAACGGGATTTTAATTTTAAAAAATAAAAAATACAATACATCCCTAATTATTATACTGAGCTTTACGTCAATATAAATATTGACTCAGCAATATTTTACTAAAATATTTAACCTCTACTCCTATAGCCAGTATTAATACTTCAGTAAGTCTTTCAAAGTTAAAATTTACTAATTATTTCAATAACAATGTAAAATACAGCTAGATCATTAGACAAAATAGATGTAATTTACTTATCAGCTATTTACGTTCATATAAATGGAAATTTCGACTATAAATACAACACAATGAACGTTTTGGTAATATGTGATATTTATAATGGCATTATGTTAACGCTTATAGCAAGTGAAACATTACTGATATCGTTAAATGAAGTTTGAATGGTGATACTACCAATAAATACATGTTGTTCTCTGAAACCTTTGTAATACAAAACGCGATATATCTTGTTTATGTGATTCATAAGACAAAGCAAATTATAACCATGATTACGATTGTGCGTGCCCAAGTTATATACCGTATTTTAATTACATCATTGTATTGGGCTTATACAATTACGGTTCTTCTAATTTCATTTTGATTATTTTGTAGGCTTTCATATGTGCAAAACATGCGTACCTTTAATGGTGATGTTAAAGTGCTAAAACGTCTACTATTCTAAAAGCAAAGATGTAAACTAGAAAACGATAGAGATCCAAATCAATTCCCATACAAAACGACAAACCGGAATCAAAAAATGTGAAGTCACATATATGTTAGAGGTATGTAGAACAGATAGACGCGTACAACGAGGATGCTCCTTTCTATGATTATTTGGAAAAGAGTTGAAAAAATTCTTTGGAGTTTCACAAGGCTTAAATGCCAAACACTACAATTTGGAGTACAAAAATATATATTTTCTGCAGAATCTCGAAAAATAACTATAGAAAATATTGATAAACTCTTTTGTATCGCATTTTATGGTGCGATAACTTAAGCGATACGAAGTGAGGAAAATCCGTGGAAATATTTATTTGGAACGTGAACTTGAGAAACAATAGGGTGCAAAATGGACACACAAAGTGAGCACCGAAACTATGTTACAAAGCACGAGTGAAGGAGGAACATTGAGTAATATAATCAGGAAGAGGTAATGAAGTTATTTGGAGAATTGTGTGAGAAAAACTAATTTCTAAAAAGTGCAATCGAGAGAATAGAAAGTAGAAAAATGGTATTCGAAGCAAAACATACCAAGCGATAAATTACACTATGTTCAGTGATTCACGTTTTGAGACAGAAAAGAACACAAATTTGGAAGAATGGAAGAGGTTTGGCTTGTATTTATGACTTGACTTGTACAGAAATCTGTAATTGTCACATTAAGGTTTCACCTTACAATATGATTATAAATTACATTTTATTCCTTCATATACAGTGCAGTGTAATATGTTGCAAAATACTTTTACAGCACATCTGACACGTACTACTGATATGCTAATGTAGAGTGTAATATAATATACGCAGGTCTCTAAAGGCTTATTTGCTTTTAAAATATCACTAAAATTACCCACTTTAAAGCGTTTGTACGTGACAATATATCTATAGACATTTAATCCTAGAAACATCGCCGGTGCCATTATCATTCACAATAATCTACAATAATGCCGGTAGATATTAACGTCTCAAAGTAATCAAAATTCTTCCAAGGTAAAACTAGCTACTTTTTTCTGATTCTGATGCATTCTCATCACCTTGCGTTTAAAAGCCGTTGACAGAGGATGCTCTCTCCACCTCTGAACTTAAAATCGATTTCATGCACTCTTTATAGTTTAAAGCAGGCGGAACAAACACCTATTAAAGCAAAGAAAATTCAATCTGTATGGTACAAAGAATACTTTTAAGATCATTGAACTTTAGGATTATATCGGTTGGGCAATTTGTTCCGGTGCTATAAACAGAGATCTACGCGTTGTACAAGCTCCCTCTAATGTTGGGTTGGCCAATAAGTTGTAGCATTTTTTTTCCCTTGAGGGATGGTTTTGTGTGCAACAAAAAACGTTTTGGCTATGCGTTCTTTGTTATCCGATAAAAAATTATGCACTCTAAAATAATGCATTTAGTTTTTGTATACCTGTGTATGTCCTATTTGTCCTTTTCAGGTCAATAAAATGGAGTTTCAGGTTGAAAATGCTCTTTTTATTGTAAACATCAAACGCCACATTGTTGGCCCGAAGACAACAAACAGTATATAAGCATACAAAAAGTGAACACACTATTTTGTAAAGTATACAATACTCTTTAGATTAAAATAAAACACATTGCCCAAACATTTTATTTCGCACGCAAAACTTTTACTTAGAAGTCCAGAACTTAAGGGCCCCACATATTAGCAGGCTGAGTGTCACTGGCGTCCCCGTGACTCCTTACTCGGGACAATATCTGGAGTCTACAAAACACTCCCTCCTGCGCATACATGAACGTAATTATTACGTTGTCAACCCTAGAAAGGAAAGACTACCGAAAACCTCAGTAGGTCAAATAGCAAATTATCACACTGTTTCTCAGTTCTCCAGGCTACTGCTACGATACATTAAAATCTCTCACAACCCCACCTGGGTATCACCACACAGATATACTAGTCACTAATGTTTTCGGGATCCACGGCCCCACCGAGTCCAACTCAATCCGCAGAATTCGCTTTCGGGAGGATATCATTGCGGCTCTATTGGGTAATAGGGATTTACAGCGTTTGCACCACTAAGTGGAAGCGCTCCTCTGCTGAGCGTTAACAGGTGACATGCCCATTTTTAGAACGTACGTAGTTACTGCTTCCACAGCTTATTTTTGTTTAATCGAGATAGCAGGTTCACACTGTTAGCCTAAAATAGGTAAACAATAACTTCAAGCTAATTAACTTCAGTGCTTCCTCTACATAGGTATCTGACGTGATGAATCAAGTGGTATATGAGTGTGTCTAGTAGTATTTAACGCTCGTTCTAACTGCATACGGTAATAGAGGTGGTTACGCTAATTATACAAAGTGCAATAATTAGGTTAGGAAATATTCCAAGTCTTAGTTTAGGGAAACTTCCCGGCACTTGTCAAGTATGAGGACTATGGAAAACTTAGCAAAGCTCAGTAAGGGACGACGTTGCTGACGAAATTTGAAAGGCTAAGTTTACGTTCAAGTCGTGATGATTGTGTTTTAAGGGCGCTCAACTGTTGGGTCATAACGATCTCGGCTACCCTTTTATTTATGTGAGAATCAACCACATGTATATGTCCGTAACTGTGAAATCGGCAGATTATTGGCTTACCTCAAAACGTAGTCCCTTTTGCAAAAATAAGCCTTTCTCTACAGATATACTTACGACATTTATTTGTTTCGCTTTCTGTACATAGAAATAAAGAAGATATCTCATTCTACCCAAAACATTAATACCTCGTATTCATCGGATATAAATTTTTGCAGCCCCTTAATAAAAAAGGGAAAATTTCATATTGTGGGGAAGCTATACTCTCTTGACTATTCTCTGTGGCATTATTTATTATGTAGATAGGTATGGTTAGCGGACCCGGAATGAGGATAGATTCGGGCTTTGTGCACGAGGCTAATATAGCGTGACGCTTTTTTTCCCTTGGTGAACCTTGTTAGAGAATAGACGTATAGCAGGATATGGTGCAACCACATCTCTTCTGAATCCAACTTAAAAGGTAAATGTGTTTTTGTTTATTGTAATTGTATCTAAAGTTTATTAAATGTGTTAAATCAAAGTAATTTTCGTTGTTGTTTTAAAATTGAAATTTAGATGTCACTTAATAAAACGATCTTTTAGTGTACTGAAGCCTCTCATTCCGTCCGAATTGACTCTTAATACCATCTGGTTACGTTTCCCCCCAGTTCGTAATTAACGTCAATTAAAATAGTTACGACAATATGTCTGCCTAAACGTAATAACTGCAAAATTATTTTTTTACCAATTAACAATTTAAATTCTTCTTGCAGTTTACTAATGGAAAGTCGGATAAATACTAAACTTGTATGTATGATCACCATCTCCCATGGTTACGACACAAGATTTTAAGAAAATCGCCCAATCGATTACCCTCGGTTTTTCCTTGCATCGACGATTTTTCGAAAGATTTGACTCTCTAAAAATAGAAAAAAAGAAAGAAAAAAAGAACTATTTTATTCAAATACGATATATTACAGATATATGACAAAAGTATATGTTCAGCTCTATGCAAATAGTCTTTTAACTCTTTTTGATTTGGAAGGAATTTTGTCTGATCTTATATAACTGACAAGCGTTAAACGGTAAATAGAAGTGTACTACTCCAACAATATAGAGCTTCTAGAACTCAATTTATTAATAATGACATTTAGGCTACTTTATTATTGTTTGTAATTGTTTAATATCTCTCATTTTTAACAGTCCTGCAGATATTCGTATTTCTTGCAAATGACTGGAAACGGTATGGAACCATTAGACCAGCATATATCAGTCTTCAGTTCTTAAACTTCCGACTATCCATATTCCCATTGTATCAATAACAAAATGTGTAATATGGATATTTTTCTAAATCTTTATCTCCGTTAAAATGATGAAGAAGAAATATTAGCTTTCATAAGAATAATTTGTATATACACTAATTAAAGTTTTCATATAACACATGAGATCCTTTTGCATGCCTAACCAGCAGTAAGTATTAAACATTGTATAAAAATAAAAAGTCTTCAAAAAGCTTTAGAATGTATAGTTTGGCACACCTATATTTAAACATGGAAGTTCTGTGCTTTGAGCAAACTGGGCAACTGTTCCACGTAGTCAATAGACTATGGCTAGAAAGAAAAGAAGGTGGAGTCTAAGAGCAAAGGTTTTTTTTGTAGTGCTTAACGCCCGCTTTTACTACATGCGGCACCGCAGGCGGTGACACTAATGATACATTAAATGAACATGGAGCACCGGTAGACTGAGATGGCGCGGGGAACCGCAGCACCAGGAGGAAACCCACCCCTACGCCGCTTTTTCTACCACAAAACTAACATGCGGTCAGCTGTGATCGAACCCCCACTTTGGTGAGAGTCGAGTGATCTAACCACTCAGCCGAGGTGCGGCCAAGAGCAGAGCTTGAATCTCGTTATATAAGCTATACAGGCTGTTAGCCCAAATGAAAAGAATAAGAAAAGAATTGTATTTATTTGCCAGTATTATGATTCTAGTAGACTACCAAAGCAAGCCTTTTTATATCAACCAACAGGAAGACGGAATATAAACAAACTAGGACGGTATGCCAAGAGACGAGTTTTATGATATCTTTGACGCGGAACAGGACAAAAACCCAACCCTTGACATGGTAGAAGAAGAAGAGGAAGAGGAAGAAAATAAGATATTAATGTTTAATACTAATTTTAGCCCATATTTACCGATGTATTCTCCTGTACTGTATCGGCAGGTGTGGAATAATTCTCATTCATTTAAAGTTAGTTCAGTTCAAGTACGGGGAGGAGACTGAAAATATTGCTTGTATTTCCTTACGATTCGCCTAGAAATGCTCAGTAGTTTGTATTATTATTAACTTTCATTACTCTCCTCGCTCAGATCTGAAACTTGGCTTCCCTAACCTTACCTGCCAATCATAATTATGCAGATTTTGTGGGAATATGATTTTATGGACAAAGTAAATAAACAAGTCAGCTTTTATGTCATTTCATCTTTGAAATATTTTGCGTTGCCTAACGAAGTGAAAGGTCTAGAAATAATAAAGGTCAACAAAAAGGACTCTACTTTTGTTACATTTTCTACTACCTCACTGAACGTGACAGAACAGCTGACTCCCTTATGCTTCTTTCCGTGGAGGTTTGTGTCAGCTGCTGCGCTCTGGCGAATTCTGTTTCACGCATAAATCAATGGTCACTATGTAAGGTAATTTAATCACAGACGATGCAGTTGGTACCAGCTTCTTATTGGCTTGTAATATATCTTTACAGTTTTCATCCCATGGTTTATATGAGCATTCCTTCTAATATATTTCTAGGGGTTTAACGTCCCTTTTTGGACCCAATATCATTTCCATATTAAATTATGTGAAATATATTATTTCTAGGGGAATATTTTAGACGACAGTAGTGCTCTCAAATTTCTAGAAAGGAAACATATTACAAAAATTGTGCATTGCAGTCTGGCACTTTCAGGAAATGTCACTAATATATATTTTCGAACCTACAAAAATGGCCTGAAATTAAGTAGTGCTGTAATATACGTAACCCTAGAAGAGAGAGAGAGAGTTTAACACTCACACATAAACGCTTTTTTTTTTTAATTTACGTGATCCAACGTTAAGTCATATCGGACGATGAATGAAATGGGTGAAATGATGCTCAAATGAGGCCGGGGTCCATTGAGCTTAGAGTTATCTCGCATTCGTCTATCAGGATAATAGAAAACCCCGGAAATGACCTTATCCAGATGACTCGGCCTAACCGAGTAAATGGTTTTTATTTCTCATATTTTCTTGCAGGAATTTATCTATATCTTCTTACCTATGTCATTTATGTATAACGGGAAAATGACTTCTTTGCTTTAATATGAAATAATCCATATACTGTCAAGCCTAGTTCTCAGAAATCCATATCTTTCGTCGTGAATGAGTTTTAAAATGACATTTTCTAGCGCTGTTTTGAATAATTATTCTATATAGTTTAAAATTAGATCATTAAAATGTCCCATATTCAGGAAGAGACTAAATGAAACTATAATGAGTAGTAAACATTTACTCGTAAATGAGCCTGGAGAACATTCATTCTTCAAAAAGGGGAATACTGTAGAAAAAAGGCATCTTATTTATGCATATTATTCAAGTTCTATTGTGTCTGAACTGCTAGGCAGATACACTGTTCGTTGTACCACGTTGTTGGATAACAAATATAGGGAACTTTCTCCATTTCCGTTTTACTCTCCTCGAATGGAGGACTCACCCCCAACTCCAAGAAGACTTATAGGTGGGTGTCTGGAGTCAGACGCCTGTCGAGCAGCAGAGGAACTGTGGATCCGAGAAAATATGCAGCATGAAGGATCAGCCCTTAACCTGGTATGAAATGCTGGTGCAATGAATAATGTGAAAGTGATTAAGAAGCAGCTGGTGGAATAAATTACGGGGGAAACCGGAATCCCGGAAAAAACGCGCCCAGACGCCGCTCCGTCGACCACAAATCCCACATGCGGTCCACTGGGATCAAACCGTTAATAAGAGGCAAGCGGTCTAACCACTCGTCACGACGACTCTTGAGATGAAAGGTTTTTAAACTATGTGTGAAATTTCAAAATTCCACAACTCCAGTTTGATTTATTTGTCGTTTTAATGCGGCATTTACGGTTTAGTGTTTCATATAGTAAACATAGCACTTCAAGCACATTTTAAAATCGTTCCTTATATAGTCATTTTACTACATTTTATTGCTTTAAAAATTGATCCACGCATTTAAATTATTTTCTTTTGAAAAACATAACACTTTATAAGATATACTAATGCAGCTAAGTGCCGAGCTATCAATTGGGTGATACCGAATAGTGGAGATACGGAGGGATAAGTAGCGCCTTCACACAGGTAAATATCAGAAATTTCGGTGGGTATATAAGAGAGCGCCCCCGGGAGCGAGCCACTAAGCTAATGTGACATGAAATGCTTGCTGTCCAGTGCGTTCTCCGAGTGAAGTTGTGACGATAGTTGTAACCTACAGTGAGTGTTTTACTCCCAAGGAATTAAGAGAGTCCTTGTTTCCGAATCTCCATCCGAAGGAAAGGCTGCACCGTGTGTATTTAATTACATCGCTACGTCGCCAACAAAGTGAAGTGACATTAACAACTAACTGAAGTCGTAATGAAAATTGGAACAAGGTAGCAATGAGGTGCTAGTAAGAACTTAGTAAACTGACAGTAGAAATTGAACAATTAGTTTTAAATGTGAACTTTTAATTCTCATATTAGTTAGGAAAAATGAACTCTTTATAAGCGATAAATCTTTTGGCTTAAATATTTATTCGATATGCATATTATTGTTTATTAACACCATAAATAATCGTGTTCACAAATATTATTTCATCTTTCTATCCTGTTAATTTTAAGCAGTGTGCAGTTTTTATTTATACAAAAAACCTCGAGTGCAGCAACCTTATATGCAAATATAAAATGTGTCGGTAAATAAACACCAGTTACACTGTCTATGACAGTATGCGTCTTTTGAATGTTACCAGTTATTAACAAATGTATAATCCTCTTGGGCTTATAATCTTCGGGATCTATGGAGAATAATGTATGTACATAATGATAGAATATTCCTATCTATGACTGCTTTACTCAGGTAATACACGCGAGATATTGTTACCGTGAGTTAGTATCAGATAGGTCTTTCTTAACCTGCCCACAATAAGAAAAACCATCTGCCTATGTGCTGTCCCGCGGGAAATCTACTTGCCGAAGCAAGCAGGAGCAGTCAGTAAAAATCTCACAAACGTACACTAATAAAAGTCCATGTACCAGTGTCAGAAGTAAAGCAACTTCTTAGGCCGTCACAAATGAAAAAGAGCGACTGATATACTGCTTTGCGGTCAATTTCTGTTCTGTCTCAAAGATTACAGCGTAGTTATTATACGAGGACTAATCAACAAGACTGAGATTGATTTTTTCCTGTAGCTTCCGTGATAGTTTCGATCTGTAACATAAATATCTGAAAAGAGCTGCTTTTATGTATAATGTCGGTAGGCGTCAGCACTCTCGTATTGGTAGGTTGGTAGTAATGCTCTATTTTGTAGACCCTACGTGCATTTCGCATACCAGACAATGTAGGTGAATGGAGACAAGCCGTTAGGTACTGCGTCTCTTTCCTGATGGAGGGGATGCATTTTTTAAATCGATTATCACCGGTGATGAGTCATGGCTGCATCATTATGATCCTGAAGGGAAATAAGCCAGCACAGTGTGGAAATCGCCAGGTTCTCCAACCCAAAGAGGCAAAAGTTGTTCCATCTGCAGGGAAAGTGATGGTGATCACATTTTTTGACTGTAATGGAATGATTTACCAGCATGCAGTTCCCCCTCACACTGCTGTTACAATAGCATACTACACGTCAGTATTGGCTAGACTGAGCAAGCACATTGCAAAGAAACGACCAGAGCTCTCTCGGACTGGGTGGCGACTTCATCATGACAGTGCACGGCCTCACGTCGTAAATCAAGTCATGCAGTTTCTGACTCGATCAACATTACCTGTGTACCACATCCGCCTTATAGCCCCGATCTTACACCCTATGACTTTTTTTTACTCTAATTACTAAATGATTTTAAGTTAGCATTGTGCTAACGAGTCTAGTGACAATGTATGCTTATCACAATCCTGATAAAACATCCCATTCGCATATCCATTATCCTATATGGTCTACCTTGGAGGTCATTAAAAACAACACACACACACACACACACACACACACACACACACACACACACACACACATATATATATATTATGTGAACATTTCGGCATAAAACCGGACGTAATCACAAAAACAAGTAGGAGCTTTTTGGATTTTGGGCGCAAATTTATAATAAGGTTGCCTTAAATTTACAATAGTTGCATTTTGCGGTGGAAAATTCCTATTGAATACTCTCAATGGATTCTGGAAAGAAGAGAAATAAGTCACTAGTAAACATTAATGGAACATACATCACTAAAACGTAAGTAACGTTCCGAAAATGTGCACTTTCTGCACATTTCTACAATAAACATTCACCATTTTCAAATTTTGTGCTCGGAAGCGTATTTTTTGATGATCGGATTATCAAAAAGGTTCCCAACATTTCCATGATTGTTGTTGTTGCTGTTGCTGTTGTTTACCATACAAGTATTGGCATCATTATTTAGGAATCTGTAATTAAGCTCATAAAATGTAAGCATCACTTAAACTTAGTGTAACACTAGACAATGGGTTCTATAATTTACGCTCCATAGTATACAGTATATCCATTTTATCCTCCGTTTGACTCGTTATAACATTTTTATTTTTGCTAAAAATATCATATTAATATTTTATATTCGGAAAGGCATGAGCCTAAACTAATAAAATTTACCTTTAAATTACTACTTCAGATAAATTCTACTTTAATACTTGGCGTTGCGAACGGATGGTGGTACAAATTAAGGTCAAAGTTTGCTTTTGCTGTGAAAGACCCATTTAAGTTCTGAAATAATGAGAAAATATGCGCCACAAAAATGCTGTTCATTTGTTTATTCTGTTTCTAAAAAGGCACAGCAGATTATGTTATCTTCTCTATATTCCAGAAATGACTGATAAATGTGCTGTGGGAATAGCCCATATTTGAAACATTTTGTATTTAACAAAGAACTGCTTTTCTCAATTTTGCGCTTTGCAAAAGCATTTGTTACATCATTCCTATATAACTTCATCACCATTCCGTTAATCGAATTGATCGGCTGCAGTAAATCACTGAGCGCTTTTGGGTGAATTAAATAACTTGCAGCGAATGCACAAATGCAAATTATTATACGTTTATAATATGCGTTTTTTATATTTCTAAAATTATCGGCGTATGTAGGAACATTCAGTGATCGTGCTGCATTGTTTATAATGTATTGTAAGCCTAGGTTGCAGCCAATCGTTTGCAATTTTGGCGAAACCTGTCTGCAATAGAGTCATTATCTTACTTTCTGGAACTGAATCGCATACATCATAATGCTGTACTAAGGCCCCTTACTACAAGTAATGCAAGCATAACTAGCCATGTTTCCATATACATAAAAAGGCCATAACGTTATAACACTTTGTACTCATTTATTTTTACAATATTACTTTTACAATGCAGTATTACTCTTACAGTAAAACACTTTATTCATAATTAGTAATGTGGTATGTTATGAAGACTTAGAGCAAATGTATTCCATGCTAAACCTACTAATTACCAAGCGGTTGAACTCTGAAACCGATAGGAGAGACACGGATGATTTCATGTTAACTGTGTCCTAGGGTATCGTAGTTTTATTTACAGTATCAGAGGAAGTCCTGTTCCGTTGCAGTTCTGCATAGAAAATCGTGAGTAGGCCAAATTATGTGCGATCAGGGATCTGTTAAAGGGTAACAGATAGAGCTGAAATAAGGAAGTAAATTGCTCAAGTTTTACACTTTGCCCCATCACACCATGTGAACTCGAACGCACCTTGTAGCAAACCATTGTTTAGTTGAAAATGCAGGAGATTAACCTTAGAGACATTCAGAAAATATATTGCTGTGCACTGAACACGTGTCTCTTAATGTATATCTCGTATTTATGTTAGGAATGCTATAGATATAAACGAGTTACAAATCTGTCACATAAAATGAAGGTAGCTTATTTGAAAATATGCACATATAACTTTTGCTATAATAAGTAAGTATACGATAATTATTTAATTAATTATATGTATGCGTTATTTCTCTGAACGAAATATCGAACCAAAATAAAATTACCTACTATATGTTTGAAACATTTGAACCGTGAACGGAGGAGTAGTGCGTCGAGTATTGCGTTGCAACTATAGCGGTTTGTTTTGACTTTCTCCGCGCTCCTTCTACACTTTGACCTTAACAACCTGCGGTATAGTTACACCTAACTTGCTTGGAAGTGTTGCTGTCTAGAATTACAATACAGGTTCACTCTTTATGAATTCTCTATTCTTCCTGAACTAGATAGAGAGGTTGATTCAAAATCACACCCGATAAGATGTCGGATAAATTACGATTTTTCAAAATAAGTAAGCAAGGCTTTCGGCTCTGCGAGAGTTCTAGTATAATATTCA
>CM060948.1:97201376-97246376 GCA_030765055.1 Mantis religiosa | reverse complement strand
CGAGGCCGGCTAAACTTTGATTTGTCGCACACTACATTTAAATTAGCATAAGAAAGTGTTCAATTATGAGACAATTTAATCCTGAAGCAATGGTTAAACTATCCTATGATCACAGGTTACTGTATCAAATGTTAAAGACAAATGAAGCAATTTTTGTAATACCGAATTAATGAAAATGTACAAACCCTTTTAATTTACATTTTAATTACTAAACAACGTGAAAATAATTGTAGGCTATAAGCTTTATGGTCAAATAAATAAATGAATCAAAGTTTCATACCACTAAAGTATAATGCGATCCACATAAACCCGAACCATTTCAATACGCCATAACTTTTGAACCAATAATAGGACATGCGTGAAACTTTGGGAGAATATAGTACACATTTGGGAAATTACATTGCACTATTTTCGAAATGTTGGAAGTGTCTTCCACCAGCATCTATACATGTTTGCACTTATCTCACCGTATTCTCTGAAGTTTTACGGAGAGTAACCTCACCAATATTACATATTTCGGTTCGAATGGATTCCTTGAAAACATCAATTTTCCGCGGCCTATTCTTGTACACTCTATTTTTTAGTTCCCCCCCCCCAGAAAAACCCGGTGAGGTTAGTCCAGGGGATCTGGGGGGGCCACAGATCCTTTGAAATTATTCGATTATCAAAGAAGTTGGTTACAAGTTCCATGGTGTCACTAAATGTATGGCACGTAGTTCCATCTTGCTGGAAATAACCTTCTCTCAATTCGATATCATCCAGCTGCTCCACAAATGTCTTGAAGATACCCATATTGTAACGATCTAACCAAAGATGATAATGGATAATTAGCACATGGCCAGATCGTACACTGGGGATAGCTCATTAGGTAGGATTCACATGCTTTGCGAGGAGGTTGGAGCTTTCCATCAGGTGAAATTAAATAACAACATACCAAAAACTACAATTCTAGATAAGAAAAGGTTTACTATTAATTAGCACATGGCCAGATCCTACACTGGGGATAGCTCATTAGGTAGGATTCTCATGCTTTGCAAGGAGATTGGGGCTTTCCTTCAGGTGTAATTAAATAACATACCAAAAACTACAATTCTAGATAAGAAAAGGTTTACTATAGGTATAAAGAAAAATATATAGTTGGCCGCACCGGCCTGTTGCCTGCCCCTCACACGCTACGGGTACACACGTCCGTTCAGGACGACAGTTGCTAACACAGAGAGCAAGAAACTAGCTTGCGCAAACTTTACTATCATGAAGAGGGAGGAGAGGTCACGTGACATGACGTCACACACATAAATAGTCAAAATAAAATCTTATCCTATTATTTAAATTAAAAAGTCACTTGTGACAATATAAATTTCGGTGTCTACAGTCGTATCAAAGAAAATGGAACCAACGATTCATAGATGCCGGTGGAGGACACTTCCAACATTTTCTCTGAGATATAAATATTCTCCCAAAGTTGCTCGTGTGTCCTGTTATTGGCCTATTGAAATGGTTCGGGTTTATGTGGATCGCATTATATAAAACAACATAGCGTTCGTTACATCTACATTTGCTCTATAAATAGCTTGGAACTGTGATTTCGGATTACTGTACCAACTTACATAAAGAAGTGAAGCAATATTTTTAACAACAAATTTATATATGACAGTTATTTTAAGTTGTCTTCGAAAATAATTAGAACACACACCTATGATATTTCAGCCTTACACGCGGTGTTCCCGAGTAATCACACACCTTTTCCGCATTGGCAAACCAAATGGCTACATCAGGAAACATAAAATAACTCCATTTGTATCATTACATTATTTAGGACACATCAAGGTCTTTCAGTTTCTTATGTCAAAGCGTTCTAGCATGGATTTATGATCGTGACGAAGTAAGTGTACATGGTGTGTTAACATTAAGCTTTGATTGATACGTCAACAAGTTTTGTGTAAAAATATATTTTGTATTGTATTATTAGTTATATGACCACGAAATAACGTTCGGGAATTTTTTATCATCATCATCACTATCATCATTACATTCACCCATGAATCTGAAGATAAGCAGTTAGGTGTTGGATATGTAAATGCTTTCACTTAAATGTCCGTAGCAGTTCTTTGTGTATCAGTGGTTAAGACAGCGGGTTTATAATGATGAGGTACAGAGTTAGACCTGCGCTCCTGTCTGTGGAGTTTTATATCTAAAATACATACTGAATCTTAGATATACGTATATGCACAGAGTCCAAACTCTGACTACCACCCTTGCAAACAACTCATACCTATAGCCTGTGCGCAATGCACAGTTACATGGTATACTCCAAGAGGTGAACGGGATTCCGAAACATGTTATATGATTTGAATCTAAATGAAAAGTGTAAGAAGTCAGTGGAAAGTAATACTGGGTTTTCTATTTTAAAATATCCTACTTAATGTTAATTACGAATTTGTGAAGCACCCTGATTCACTTTCAAGAATTCCAAAGTTTAGTCTTCGAATAAAAGAGGTTTTGCACCCACAAGCCAATTAATTGGAACAAAGATACCATATGTCATAGTCTGTCCTTTGTGATAAGCAATGAAGATGAGGAACCTAAATATCTTCGTTGCTACTAACGCTGCCAATTGCTGGTAATTCTGCAAGCAGTTGTGCTGTCAATTCAGTCAGAACTTCGTAACGCAAAATTTCTTTTACATGCCAGTAAGTCTACTGACTTGGGGCTGCCACTTTCTAGCACAGTTAAAAACTTGTCTATCTACACAAGGTTTGAACCCGCGACATTAGAATCAGTAGGCTAACCCGAACCAACCCAGGCTGACATGAAGAAGATGGAAATGAAATACAGGAAGGTAGAAAAATTCATGAATCCAGTTATCCTGCTTGCATTTGCCTAACGAAAGAGAAAAGCTTTTGGTCAGGTTAGTCGGCTTCGGGGGCTAGAACCTGGTACCTGCCGAATGCGAACCAGCTTAACCTCACTCTGTCAACACTAACGTAAATATAAATTCATTTTAATATAATAAGGTGCGCTAACTATAGCAGTGCTCTAAATGTTATGAGATAGCCTGTGAACAACAGCATGCTCTGTTGTAATCGAAATAAAATTGAAGTTAAACAGCTATTATCTATTCCAAAATAAATTCTCTACTGTTTACATGGCATCAAACACTATTTTAAAGTTTCAGGTGTTCTTCATTCGAACATCGCAAGCACTAAAAGTCAATAAATGTTCTTATTTCTCAGACAGATCATGAAGTAATCCAGTCTCAGAATTTGTAATCAGAAATAGATTATTTCTGAAACACGTAGTTAACAATCATTTCAGTAGATACTACTTTATTTTTAATACACTTCTAAATAAATTGTAGCCACAGATGTGCAGACATATCAATTTTACAAACGTGAACATTGAAAGTGCCTCTAATAGTCATAAACGATTTATCGTATTACCAACGATTATGTAAACCTTTCGTCAATACTTTCAAATTCCAAATTAGTATATTATGGAAAAGTATTTATTATATTAATAAAACTGCAAATAATGCCAGGGGATAGGATACCAAAGATGGTAGTGATGTATAAATATAGAGGAAGAAGGTCGGTAAGAATACCAAGAAAGCGCTGGGATGAACAGATGAGAGACCGGAACATGTAAGACCTAATCCATGAAAGATGATGATGATAATGATAATGATGAGGATGCAACTGGATATTCTAATCATTCTACTGAATGCACGCAAACAGAAAATATGTATTAGCGTCTTCAACTTTTATATAGCAGATATATAATTTTAAACTTAGCTAAATTTCAACGTTATAAAGTAAATGGCTAATAAGCCATTATTATTTTCCTGCTATTACTATCATTAGTAGTAGTTACTGTTTATTTAATTATTTTAATGGAAAACAATTTCTGATTAATAACGCTACTCCTGTATATATTCCTAAGATAAATTGCACGTTGGAAGACTATTATTTTGTTCTTCTAAAGCATTACTAGCTTTGTAATTATATGGTATCTAAAAATTTCAAAATGTGATAATGAACACTTGGCAAAATGCCTTACTTTTAAATACTTAAATGTATAGAAGTCTTGCCACTCTTGTTTAGAAAACGCTTAGGAGGAATGGACTTATGTTTTTAATGCGTTGTGTCTTCAACATGTCCTTTTGGCCACCCTTCACATTCCATGCGCCTGCTTTCTTAAAACCAAATTCCCGTTAATACATAAAAATGCATCATCACAGTTTACAAAGCTAATCCATTTGCAAGTCAATACAGGGAGTGTTTAAAATTTTCACCATTGAAGAACTTCAGCTAGTCTGCAAAAACATCAAATAGAAGAAGAAATACAAAAAAAAGAAAATGCTCCAGTTTTAGTATTAAAATGCTTTACTTTTAAATTATTTACATCTTTTGGATTCCGTCATAGCTTTATATATTTCTCTGAAAATGATTTTATGAGGACGAATGCAGCTAAATTTTATCTCCGCGCAAAATTAATCACCTGCCATTTCTTTTCCTCTGAGCAGATATTATCCGCGTTGAGCTCCGCCGCAGATAGCATCGTTAAAATCCCACTCAAAAGGTTTCTGTTATATCCCTCAAGTCTGCCCTTTTATTTATAAAACAAATTCTCATTTGTCCCAAAGGGAATCACGTAGGTAGCTCATTTACCCACGCATTGTCTTACATTAACATTTATCCTATTTTAAATTTTAATTTGAATATCATTTTTCGATATCAGGTTGAAAAAATTTAACTTTGTACGCCATTGTTTTGCATATGTTTAATATGCCCTACGTTTAGTTGCCCATATAATTTATCTGATAGCATATAAAGTTCTCACAATTTTAATACTGTTACTTGAAAAGCTTGAAGGAAATTTGAATAAAGGTGCCCAGATTTTAACGTTACCGATGTATATCCTAACACAATTGCACAGAGAATTTATTCTATAATGAATTGAGTACTTTATATATTTTTGTAAATCAAGTGGTTTCTAAACCGTTTTTAAAATAAATACTCCTTACAATGGAATTTTTAAATGTATGCTAAGTGGCGTAAATAAATATTAGAATATATTTTATTTATATTTTGCACTATTTTGTATATTCTTAATTCTCAAAGGTCATGTAGAAATATTTGATCTCCTTGCCTGAGTGGAAGGAGGCACACATTTTTGAAAAAAGTACTACAAAGTGAGATTCTATGGGAGATTTATGTACGGAGACTGAAACGCTTCATAGTAACGGCTTTGAAATTGTATTATACAAAGTATTTTAAAGGTCAAGGAATGTCTAAAGCTTAAAATATAAAAATTCAATTCAAGGTGCTTTTTAAAAGTTGAATTGCAAGTATTAAACTTTTTAATAAAATCTCTGAAGATTTAAGTCAAAATAAATGTACGCTTCACCGTGTGAGACTATTTAATAAGCTAAAGTGTTGGGGAGGTACCTACAAAAATGTAAATTTAAAACTGCATATTGCATTTAATAACCGTCAAAGTTAACAGTGAGAATTTATTTTGAATCTCGCACTTAAGAAGAGCACTAAAATCAGAGTGAACCTTTTCCTGATATTCGCATATTTGTCAATAATGCACTTCCTTTAAAATAAATATATATGAGGATTATTTACCACGTCATACAGTGAAAAACAATAATTGTCTACGTTCACTAGAAGGAATTATTAAGAAAAAGAAGCTTTAAATTATCCTACGTTTAATGCTAATGCCTAAAAACGTCTGTATCTATGATGCCATATTGCACCAATCTATATCCTAAGCAAGAAAAATGTGTCTGAAGCCCTCATCAGAAATCTACTTCAGTTTTCCGTTAAAGTTTATTGAAAATGAACATGGATTCTTTCTACTTTATAGAGCCATTTATTTTTAGCGGAAGCAAATCTTGTGGTACAAATTGAGCAAGGTGTAATTACCATTTAAATTGAATATTTACAAAACATTGCCTTTTGTGGAAGTAATCACCACAGCTGTTGAAGCGCTGTATACATTAAAATTCATAAATGCACCTTTTCGAAGGTTTTCTAAATTAGTTGTGCCGAGTGGCTACATATTAAAACTGCTGCGTACTGAAATAAGCGGCGATGACAGCTCGCTATTTTGGAGAATTTAACCAAAGGGGAAGTGATGTTATGGAAATGCGGAACTGTTGTCCAATTTTTCTCCCTATTTCACTATGACTGCCTTACACTTTTTGTAATTCGTGTTGACATTTGAAACCATTCTGCCATACTATTTCAGATATCTACCGGCAAAGAATGTGCTCAGTTGATTTAAGAAACAGTGCTCTTCATATTATTTACTGTTTCTTAAGGAAAAAGTTTATATCTTAGTTCCGTTTACATCTCCACAATTATTATCGGGGTTGTAACTTACCGAGTCTTCAAAAGAATACTTAAAAGTAAAATTTAATTAATTTATAAGTCTTGGTTGTAAACTATTAACTTCTAATGATTGTATTGTAGTCGTAACGAAGGCCCAGGGGTTTACAAAACAAATTCATATGTTTATAAATGGTTAAATTCGCGTTGAAATCACTCCAAGAAAATTGCGTGTTTTTGTTATTAATAAACCTACAGCTACTGAAGATGAACAGGGCTCTCTAACAAATGAATGCTGCACTTGAGGAATATTATGTCTGCACTTACCAAGTGTGGGACTGTTGATAAGAAAAAGGAGAAGTGTTGTGGCGGCCAACAAGTGGCAAACTCTACTCCTGCATTGGCCCTCCATTGCTCCTAGTTCATCACACGGAAACCAGTTTACATACTCCCGCACTCACACGTGGACCCATCACAGCACTCTTATAATCACTTACACAACACTCACATTACCCGGGTCCGCAGAAGAGTGGACCCAAAGACTACCTGTTGACGTAACCGATGACAGAAGTTTACCACGCGAGGCGTCGAAGTGGGTACGCGGAGCACAGTTACTACCCGTGATGTGTGTACGATTGTTTCCAGTGTTACACTCAGCGCGGACCTTGCACGTAGCTTTGGAGCTGCCCGCATCCAAGGCGCAGGTTCCGAGAACCACGTGCTCGCTCGGACTGTTGGGTAGCAGAAGGGTGCAAAGGGGGTGATGACTGGAAAAGATAGGAGAATCAATCCTCTTCCTGCCTTGTAACGTATCGGCCGCGGAGAAGTGGACCTTTTCCTTTTATTTTCCTTTCCTCTCTTTTAAATGCTCTTATCTGTTAGTTTTTTCGCTGCCATTGCAAGCTCGCCGCTATCAACCCTTTATCGTAACTGCTTCTAGATCCTCGGAATCTTCGCAATTCTAACAAAGTGTTTTGCACACGAGATGACAGTCAATGCGATTAAGTTTTAAAAGTACAGGGGAAGCAATACCGTGCTTTTTGTGGGTACTTTTAGGGAATTCAATGTGCCATTTTCATCGTAATGAGGTCATTTGAAGCCTACAAAACCCACCACTAAAGATGAAATGAAACCAGATCTACTCGTTTTCAAATAATACGAATACATTTATTTCGGCAAACTAGTTTTATCAAATGAAGTTTTAGACTATGGGAAGCTTCCATGAAAAGGACGTTGACCTTTTCGCTCCTGATATAACACTCCGCCTCGGGGCCTTAAAATGAAAATGGTAGTGAGGTAATGACAAACTATAAGAATGAAAAAGGGGAGGAGTCTTGAGATGAAGTAATACAGATGGTGGCCAAATCTAGTAGTGGCAGGAACAATGCTACCGGTCCCTAACGTTTCCAGCTGTAGCATGAAGCCGCCCCGACCACTGTATATCCAGACTCGGGCACTCCCACACTCAATAACAGCTTCGCAGTCAAATCCCGTGAGAAACGTCCTCCCTGGTTGCTGCTTTTTCTAAGTTATTTTCAATCCTTATATCTGTCAAATGTTTGAGACATACATTAAACATAGGCCTGCAATGATTACTTCCCAAATGTCCTTTCCCAGTGATCATTTAAGTTCTCGTATCATTAATATGCATTGTATGTTGTAAGAACTGGCAATAAAGAATGCTTAAAATGTCCAGCGCAAGTATTTGCCTCAAAGCCTCTCTATCCGCACAATTAGAGTTGGACTAAGAGTGTTTGTCAGACGCTAGGATGTAAACATTATCGCAATGCATATACATACCAACCGGGCTTAAGGCCCCCAAAAACGAGGAAGGGATTGAAATCAGAAATGGGAAAGTTTGTGGTATGTGATAAATGATAATTCATCTGCAAATTTTCGTTGGGACTAGGGAATAATAACAATGGTTTAACATTATTGGTATTAAATAACTAAATACACTTTATAAATAATTACAATTAATTTTAACAGAAGACCACTTCATTTAAGAAAGCGTGATGTCACTTATGTAAGTGCATTAATACAAACATGCTAGAAGATGGCTCAATTGAGGTGGCGCCGCGTTTGCGTGTGTGACTTACATTCGAGAGATCGGAGGTCGATCCTGGTTTACGGTGCAATCTGAACTTGGGATTTTCATGGTTTCCTCTTGTCACATAGGAGAATGCTGGAGGGCATCACATTTCCTTATCTAATTTCAAGTGTGCTTCGAGGCTCGTGATGTAAGGCGGTGCCGCACAGTTGAAGCTCTTCTCGATGCTGAGCGCCTTTGTATGGTTGCTGGCCTCACGTAAGGCACTTCATCCCTTCCTCCTGTGAAGTGTTGTTAGCTGCAATGGATCTGTGTGGTCGCCGCATTGCTTGAGGTGCCCTCTCGTGGTCTACCCTTTAACCACAAAATGAATATTTTATAACACCAGAGAACCCCTGGTAATGTGTGCTGAAGAAAGAGCACGCATGTTTTACAATCAGTAGGTAAGAATTACAGTACAGCATACATTCGCCTCGCCAGCAGGCGTAAACGTAAGGTTTGCTACTTGTGCTTGTGCTCGGCACTGCAACCAGTCTTGATCAATTGCAACTATGGCGCCACGTGGGACATCCCCGGGAGGAAGGATGAGGTGAGAGGAGACAGCTGATGCTGATGATGATGTGTAATGTTTACGCCCGCTTTTACTACATACGGTACCGCAGGCGGAGACACTGATGATACAAGAGATGAAGATGGAGCACCAGTGGAATGAGATGACAGGGGGAACCCGGAGATCCCGGAGAAAACCCACCCCAGCGCCGTGTTGTCCATCATAAATCTCACTTTGCGGTTGCCTGGGATCGAACCCGGGCCATCTTGGTGAGAGCCAAGCGGCCTAACCTCTCAGCCACGGCGCGGCCCCAAAAGGAGACTGAGGGCAGCCATCCTAAGGAGCCTAAGCAGTGAGAGGGCAGGGTCCCTACATTTTACTTGGATGGAAACCTCCCCCGGTAGGCCAGGACAACGGACATTCCTTCCTGTTGTGGTTCGGAAGCGGTCCTAGCAGCCGGTTCGGAGACCGCCAACCCACCTACCGGGGGAGGAAGTGGTTCACTCAGAGCATATCATCCTCCCATGCACCGCAGAGTCTCCCTCCGACACTCCTACCCTGAAAGAAATCACCAGATGAGAGATGATGAGAAATGTTAATGGAGAGGAAATTGAGGTGCAGGAAATTTGGGGAATGTAAGTAATCTACCCAGCATTCGCCTGGCGACCCAGGAAAACTCCCGAAGAAGCTCATGGGTCATGTAAGTCGGCCACGGGAATCAAATCTGGGCCTCAAAAAGCCGCCTGAGTCACCCCATTCGGTTATACTGATATTAGTTATACTGTTTACGCGAACGAGCACGCGCGAAACCTAGAGTGAAACTGAGTCACTAAATCGTATGGTAATCTCAGCTAAGCAATCATAATGACGCACTCCATATATTATTCTAATACACAGAAACTGCATAAAGTGTTACATAAACCATTTTCGATCATTTACTATATCAAAATCTCAATTGTTGTGTTCACATATCTATCCTATATTATTTTTTTCATGTCGTTTCTACAAATTATTCCTACGAACACCTATTCCTCTGCACTCCATGTGGGTATAAAGCTCCGCATGGAAACTTTGTTTTAATGGAAAATTACTTATTGTAGCTACAAGGGGGTAGATGAAATCGAATAGATGGCCATATACTCCAAAGCAAATGCCAATATCCTGGATTGAAATTCAATACTCATTCCATGACATAGCGCGAAATAACAGAATAGCAACAACACTTTAATAATATGACAAAAAAGCAACTCAGTATAACAATATCTCGGAAATGGTTAGTACTCACAAAATATATTAGAAATAAATTGCGTATCTAAAAGAGAGCTACGTTTATTCTAATGCATTCCTTTGCCACCTTTTAACGTTTACCAGTTATTCAAAGATGTACAAAATTATTTCCGAATGAACGACTTAACAGGTTATTCGCAGAAAATGCAAGATAGAGTTTTATTTCTCAAAAATATCTTAGAATTAGGTTTACTAGGAGGGGATTCGGCTCCAAAACCTGTGGTTTATTGTACCTATGCTCCAAGGGGACATCTCCGGGAGGAAGGATGAGGCGAAAGGAGACAGAGGGCAGACGACCCAAGATGTCACAACGGAGCCAAGACACCCACCGATACATAAATGCCTTAAATATGTAGTATTTCAGTTAAAATCGTTAGAAAAAGCTTTGAGAAAATAACAAACCTTAACATTTTACCATGAAAAGAATAGTTTGGGTTGGGGGATTTTCTCGAAAATATTCATGTCGTATGTTTGTAAAATCGAAACCTAAATATCAAGTTTGGTGTTAAACGGCGTTTAGTTTTTGAGTTAGATTATTCACTCTCACAGATACACATGCGTGGATTTTTAAATGCCCTTCTTTGGATTCAAGAGGTCTTTAAACACAAATTTCCTTGAAATCTCGAAATCGAAGTTTGGGTGGGTTTCGGTAGAACATTTTCTACCTACTAGTTACGTGGTAGAGAAAGTGAATAAAAAACAAGGAACAAATATTGGCAAAATATATAAAATCCGCTCGAAATATTCTTTAATCTGACAGCTAAATCTGTTTAGGTGTTAACATAGATGGGAGCAATACGTATGTGGTATATTTCATTTTGAATAATTAATAATCTAATGCTAACGTGTATAATGGTCTACCCCGAAAATAAAGGTCATATATTTAAAGCATTTTTGTGTGGGAGTGGGGGTATGTGTTTGTCTTTGAGTTGGCTAACCCCATAGCGGAACAGCCCATGAAGGGCCAAAGCTTACCATACGACCCCTGCAATCTCCATCTCGGCCCCAACGTGTGACATGAGAGTGGGAGCAGTATCGGCTGGTAGCGCGACCCGTGTCACTCCCGGCCAGAGAAGGTGGCCTTTAAACATGATAGTGCAATTGGTGGAATAATTGTGATAACCCAGAGAAAACCATCCCGGAAGCCACAAATTTCACATGTGGTCGACTAGAATCGAACTCTGGGAATGGCTTCCTGCTAGGAGGATCCCCGTTTCAATTCTAGTCTAGCGCCCACAATAACCTTGGATTTTTGTTTTCCCTGATCGATATGCGAATGCTGGTGTGATATCGCAATTACCACGATTACCTTCTCCATAATTTCCCTTTCATTCCGTGTTCTTCCCATCTTTAATCTGTGTTGTCAGGTTTTGTAGGGAATGGCTGTGCCAAACATGACGCGGGTATGAGAGCGCTGCTTGGCTGTTCACTGCCCTCTCTCAGCAACAATGCAATGGATCTTCGAACCTGGAACTTGGAGTCGTCTTGTGGCCTATGGTCTCTTCACTTCATCCTTTCCTGTTCGGAGTAGTAGCCACAATAGATCGCAATGTGAGAGGTATCCGCCTCTGTTGTATAACCTGCAGTTTTAATGGAGCATGATATCAAACAATTTATATACTTCGCTTCCTATATAGATGGTGTTTTAAAAAAATCAAAGGTAAATAATACGCTTATACCTTTGAAATTTCTGGCTAGCATTGCTATTTTCATGATGAAAATGTTTAATAAGATATGCCTCTATTTCATTATTTTATTCAAGTACATAAACCAATTAAAACAAAAACTGCACTATTTCATTTGCCTAGTAAGAATAAGAAACAGGATTTTAATTATTTCAAAGCTCGTAATTTTTTAAGCTTTTATTAACCTACGAAAGAAAGCAGTTTTCTCTCCATTTATTAAAACTTCACATAATAATGTATATTGCACAGGAAAGGAGAAAATGTAAAGGTACGGAGGGGGCTCCACAATCTGTGTAGAACTTGCCACATAGGCTACTGGCCCTTTAGGATTTTACCCTAATCCCTGAGAGGAAGGGAGGAGGGCAAGGACCAGAACTTCACGCAGGAAGGGTCCCTAACTTTTCCCTGTCCAACGTATTCAACGCCACACTCACAAGCCCTGGGTTTTAACTGGGAAATCCCAATCGACGACAGGGCAAAAACCTCCACAAAGCTCATATTCACTGCGAGGACGCAACCCACCGAACACCATCGTGTGATCCCACAACCATGGAAGGGACGATGATGAAAGCATTGCTGGGTAGAGCAAATGAGAGATATAGGAAGTCGGGTAGAAGAGCTACCTCACTAGTATTCACTTACCTAAGGAAACCATAAATGAGTAGTAGCCGAGGATAAAACCGAGGACTTCCCAAATGCATTTCACACAAGATTTCATTTCACCACCTCTTTCTGTAAGGGAGAGAACGTATTTGGCTGTGAGCACAAATACTCGATCCGGGGAGGGCTGATTCTAATAGCTCATTAATAGTAGGTATTTCAGAATGCAATGTAGATATCAAAGAGGTTAAGGTGCATTTTCAGGACCACATATTAAAGGACCAGTTTAAATTTGGAAGTTAGATTCAGCCTAATATTAACGGAGTATTAACCGTTGAGTAATGGTTAATATAATAGTAGTAGCAGTAGCAGTAGCAGCAGCAGTAGTAGTAGTAGTAGTAGTTGTTGTTGTTGTTGTTGTAGTAGTAGTAGTAGTAGTAGTAGTAGTAGTAGTAGTAGTAGTAGTAGTAGTAGTAGTAGTAGTAGTAGTAGTAGTAGTAGTAGTAGTAGTAGTAGTAGTAGTAGTAGTAGTAGTAGTAGTAGTAGTAGTAGAAGATTATTAGAGGATTATTCGGAGAGGTTTCGGCACCTCAACCAGACGAGGTTTATTGTACCTATGACCCAAGTGGGGCGTCTCCGGGAGGGAGCATGAGGTGAGAGGAGGCACAGGGCGGCCGACCCAAAGGAGCCACTACAGTACACAGGGAGAAGTCTTTTTATGTAATTTTACGTCCTCCAACGTTAAGTCATACTGTACGGTGTATGAAGTGGTTGAAATGATGCCCAAATGTGTCCAGGGTCCATGGAACTTAGAGCTATCCGACATTCGTATTTAAGGATAAGAAAAACCAGGTAGCTCACCCGGGCCGAGATTCAAACTCGGGACCTCTTGAACGTGAGGCTAACATGCTTCCATCTAGGCTACCGAGGTGGGCATAGAGGGCGATACCAGATAGAAATTCCCCGACGGTGGGCTAAGGACAATCGTCCTCGCACCTGCCGTGGCCCCGAAACAGTCGCGAGGCCGGTTCGGAGACTGGAGGCCACCTCCCGGAACTGGATAACTCAGGCAGGCTTGCACAACTGGCATCCCACCTGCCACGATGCTGAATGGGCCCACTTGGTCGGTCGGAGACCGATATCCATACCGTCGGAGTGGAAAGCATTTTCCTCAGAGCATACCATTCCGCCATGCACCGCCGAGACACTCGCCAACACTTCTACACACCAGATGAGAGATGCATGAAATGACAATTGAGGTGAAGTGGAGAGACAGGAAATTCGGGGGATATAATTAACCTACACAGAATTAGCCTAGCAACCCAGGAAAAACACCGAAAAAACATGGATCAGATAGGTCAGTCACGGGAATCGAACCCGGGCCTCCCAAACGTGGGCCACAGACAAAACCGCCTGAGTCATTCTGGTCGGTGTGGCTAATATTAACTAATGGTGAATATTATTTCGGTCCCAAGCGGTGACCTGTGTTCAATTCCTGCTATCAGCATGGGGAGACTTGGTCCAGGGTGTTCTCAGACTCATTAGGTCCCTGAGAGGCCAATTAAGGAACTACTTGAATGAGAAGCAAGGGTCTTCGTTTGCGAGGACCGCATACACCGGCCTGGAGGGCCGGAAGAACTGACAAGGTTCCACCCTCCAGAACTTCACCCCGGTCATGATGCAGAGGTGGGAGGACCCATTGACCGGGTCGCATTCGTTGTTCCGGAAATGGTTGTGCCGCGGAGTTAGATAATTGAGACACTCTGGATCCAATAAAGAAAGATATTTTGAGAACGTCTGTCTGAACAGCGTAGATATAGTTTTGGATTAAACAGGGAGAGACTACCTCGTTCATTGTAACCTGCATATATCTATTGAGAAGGAATATAAAATAGAAACAAAATAAAAAGAAATGATAGGAAGGAATTCATAGTATGTGATCGACCATCCCAGCATGCGTCTACCCATAAGTGAAAACCATGACAAAGCCAAGATTGCAGTAAACGGTCGACGAAAACCAAACCCGAATTTCCTGGTTACATCGGAGCCATCTCGCTTGGTAAAAACAGCATAATACAAAAACGAAATTCCCGAAAAATACGAAACTCCGAATTAAGTTCAGCATGTTTTAAAAATATACCACGAGGATTTTCAACAAAGTCCTTTACTCTAAACTACCCTAAATGATTTTTGAACTTCTCGGCTTTTTCAGAAATCCTTGATATTTTCATAATACCTATATAACCAATTTACTAGGAGCTGTCTGAGATGTCCTCTCCAATAGAAATAATTGTGTATAATTTTTATATCTGGCGTACTATAGGAGATAAATAAAGTCCTACTACAAATAACATATCGTTATTGTAAAACATACGAGACATTTTAAGTAAGGAAGGCAAGCAGTGTAAAACTGCCAGTTTTTATAATCACAGGAATCCAGAAAGTAAATAAATTTTCTGAAAATAATCGGCTGCCTAACCAACGTCTCCTTGTCAACGACGAAATAAGTGAATACGTAAATTATTTGTAAATCAAAGCTAAGGAGAAGGACCAACAGAGGCAATAACAACATAAAATAGTTTATTAAAGATATCCGACAAAGTAAAGGTTCCCAGTAGTTTTAACGAATAACCATTAAAAGACAGCTTAAAACACATGAACTAGTAATTGATATAGGGTTTTCCCAGGACAACTTTTATCTCCGTAATATACATATTTTCAACCTGTTGTGGAACTATTTGGCATCTTAACTGATCAACAAGGTATGAGAAGAGCAAAAAATAATATTCTGATTTCAGTATTTCATTTTGTGACTTATGTGCCTATCAATTCCATTAAAATCTTCCAAGTATGTTCCAAAGGAACAAACAATTATAGCTGATGTGCAACCTTTTTATACAAGCGGCTTTGAATTGATTTCAATACGATAAAAATTCTATAGTAGCAAATATTTATTTAAAATGTCGTTTTCGTTCAACATACAACACACACACACACACACACACACACACACACACACACACACACACACACACACACACACACACACACACACACACACACACACACACACATACACACACAAACGCAGATTTGCACTAATATCATATTCATTACCTATATATGGGCATTTAAAATATAACGTATTTGAATTTCGTCACAGAGCAGTAAACATCACCAAATGATTCAGCTTTGAATGGAGTAATCCAAAACTATTGCTGACACTGAAGTGAAACCTTTAGTTATACATAAACTACTTACAACTTTTAAGTTATTAAATATTTGCATATAAATTTGATAAGAAGGACAAAACACAACAGTTTTACAGACCTCTTAGGGCATAGGGAGATCATTAGGAAGCTATGGAAATTAACAACTGATATTGCATTCCAGTTACACTATAACTATTGAACATACGGTAACTACATTTGGAATGGTTAAACTTTAAGTTATTTCAAATGATGTTATAATCATTAACAATAAATCTGAAAGGTCGCTTAAAGAAATGCACAAGCTATATAAGTGATATATAGTTCCTAGCTCAAAACATTGCAATTCATTCTTTAGGTGCACTTTCCTCCTATGATTTTGTTTCTAAAATCACTTACCAGATAATATCATTTTGAAATAAATACTTTTCAAACTCCTTTAACAAGCGGGAATAAAAATTATTCTGTTCCTGTATAATAAAGCTTTCTTACATCGATTTAAATATCTCAATAAAATATGTTTAGAAGAGATAGAAATATATTGAAAAATGTTGGGGTATATGGGTTTAACATTTCTCCAGAAAAACGCACCTGAAGTATGAAATAAGCAAGTAAAAAATCTTAGCCTGTATACGGCTAGTGTGGATAAATAATTAATTTCCATCAATTAACTAAAATAATAAGAGTTAAATGATGAAGCCTGGGACTTTGTTACTTACGATAGTAAGTCGCCACAAATTGTGTGTCTCGGATGCGAGAGCCCTTAGTGGTCTACCGGGGTAATATATGAGTCAACTGGAGAATTTAATGTCAGGACGGCACGTTGGCCATGGTAGCTCAAAGGTTAGAGCGACTGGACGGAAACCAGGAGATCCGTGATTCAAATCCCGGCCATGGCATTGCTTTTTTCATGTTGACTCTATCTATCAAAAACCTTAGCCTGTATACGGCTAGTGTGGAGAAATAATTAATTTCCATCAATTAACTGAAAAAGTAAGGGGAAATTGAGAAAAAAGGAGAAAAGGACAATGCGTATGGTTATGCACAGCTATGTTTAAATTGGTCAATAAGCCCAATGATACATAGTTTTAAAGATAATGATTTATATTCTTTGTTTAGACATATAAAATGAAAAGAACGAATATTTAAAGCATCTTGACCTCCCAGTTCCCTTAACTTTCAATGATCTTTCATAGAAGACTTATTTTAGTGTTTCTCTTACGAAGTCTGAAGAGCTCTGAAAGGTTGCAATTTTCCTTGACTGAACAAAAGAGCCCTTTGATGTACAAGAAACACTGCAACAATCAAGGTCCATCAGCAGACCGGCACCAACCCTCCCGGGAAATCACCCCGTGCTCATCTGCATACCAGCAGAAGATTAGACACGAGAGCGGAACAATGTAATAAGCAACTGCCAAGGTTCTCAAACTGGAATCGAAATAGCGTTTTTCCAAACAGTGAACCTATAGTGATCTATATATCAGCTAGCATTTTCGGGATTACAGAAGCATCCACGCATTTACTTTAATGTTTCTACTACTCTTTGCCTTCTACTGCAAATTCTATATTCAAGATTTCATCGAAGACATTTTTGAGTGACCCAAAACAGATCGTTTTCGGAAAGGGGAAATGTATTCTTAGATCTGTCTATCTGTTTGCCTTAGAGAAACAATCCTTCGCATGGGTGAAATATCAGTATTTTAATTTTCTCAGCTGTGGATCTATAAGATTTTATTGAAACCACTATAATTTTTGCTTTCTCTGCCACTTACCAACATAAGTAGAGAAAGTACTAGGTGATTCAGATGGTAGTGGGGGTGATTTATACTCGGGAAGTCGTAGGTTCGGTCCCCATGGCTTGCCTTATTGACCCATGTTTTTTTTTTGGGGGGGGGGGGATTTTTCCGGGTGGTTAAGCAAATACTGAGAAGTATATTATACCAATCTCCTGAACTTTTTCTCCCCACTTTTCATCTTATTTGGCTTCACTTTTCTTTCGCTTAGTTCTCTTAGGATTGCAACATGGCAACAGGTGTCTCAGCGATATATGGCAAAGAATAAAGGATGCTCTTTGTAAACCTTCGTCCCAGGCAGAGTGGTGTTCGGTTTCGGAGTCCTTAGGTGGTATGTGCAGGCTTTCAGAGAGGCAGACGTATCGGTTGTGCTAGACGCCACCGGGGAGCTTCAATCTGTAAATGGTAGAGATAGGGATTTCTCTTCTCCAACGTCGCTCATGGAATGGCCACTATTACCTCCTACGTCAGGGCCGGCAAGTTGTGCACCCTAAGTGTTAAACACTTTACCCCTGCAACCACCCCTTCCTTTTTCCTTCTAGCTGGTACGTAAACAAACAGGTGACGTGTGCCACAATGGCGGTCATTCGGGCTTTGGACGTAATCAAATGAATACTTTTGAACTCAAGATTTGGCTAGGAAAGCACGAAGAGTGTAAATGACACTAGTGGATATAAATACGTAGCGGCAATGTCAAAGGGCTCGTATTGCCATTGTGAGAGAAATCGCTCACACTACTGATCTAAGCCAAAACGTAAGTTGACAAAAGTAGTTCCACAGAATTAACATGTTTTAATATTTTTTTCCTTATAGATTAGTTATTATGCAATGATAAATACATTTCTCTTAAGCTGCTAAAGATTTTTAAGTACCTTTTATGCTATATTCTTAAAAGTAATCGCAACAATTTATCTACAGAGTGCACTGAAATTATCGAAACTGCACATTGTTAAATAGTGACCCTCCCTTAATTTACACATTTGGTATTCTTGAGGGTTTCATTTTAAATATTTAACGTTTCAATATCCGACAGCAAACTAGATGAACTAAAAAGAAGAACATATGAAGACGCTACTGGGTAGCAGGCTCTTGTTTAGTGTCAATATGCTAAACAGTTGTACACACTGATAAATAGTACCAAACATGGGCAGTAATTTGCTTGCAAAAAGGTGCCGCTTGAGAAATTGGTGTACAAATACAAACCATGTTTTCCTGAAAACTGCAAAGTTGCGTTGCATAAGGTTTATAGGCTCCAGCACTAGCAGCATTGAAATGCTTCCTTGGGTGTAGCTCGTAATATATCTAGTGTTAGGAACATGTCAAAACTGTGCTTTCCCAGACATAACCACCACTGCACTGATAGACTGCCCAGCGACTACAAACAGAATCAACCGATTTAGGTTGATTAACCTGTTTGTGAAAGTAGTGGGGACAAGAGGGATGGTAAATTCACACTTCGAGTGCCTTACTTCCCAGCACCTCTCTTTCCCGCATTGTTCTTTGTGGAGCACAGGTACAAAAGACCGCATATGCTGTGGTGCCGAAGCTCCCTCCGCTGTCCTTACCTTAACTCATAAGAAGTCTTGCAACTGATGGTTTAATGGAAACAGCTTGTTTTGAGATTCTTTGGATGCAAAATAATAAAGCGTTTTTAGATATATGAGCATGTGTGTATCTGTTTATGAGTCTGTGAACAGCATAACTCAAAAAACGAAAGCTAATTAAATGTTAAACTTGTATTTAAGTTCAGCATCTTCCAACGATGGTCACACAAAGAATTCTCTGCCTCGTTGTTTTTTTTTTTTTCTTTTTTTTTAACTTTCTCTGAAATGGCTCTAAAGAGTTTCTTTAACTAACATATCTTCAAGTTAGTTATTTTCCACATTAAATTTGTGTATAAACTTCCCTGGTAGTGGTTATGAAGTCTTCTTCCTTTGATGAACTTTCATATAATTTGATTTAAATGATAAACAGGAAGAGGTAGATAAAACAGACTATATCTCTCTTTTCGACGCATTGTAGCTAAAATTATTTCTGCGCACAAGATGACCTGTAAATAAGATTACATTTAGCGAAGAGAATATCTCTTTTCCTGCACGAGTGCTTCAAAGAAAAATAAATGAAAATGTGAAATCTACACATTTTTGTAATTTCTCTCCTTTAATACTTCTTAAACACTGATATATGCAAGGTAGTGAATCATTCAAATTTGTAAATAATATTTTTTCTTATCAAGCTTAGGCCTATCTTTATTTCACAAAAAACAGTTGAATCTGCATTAATCCCCCTTTTTGGTTTGATAGCATTTCGTGGGAATCACTTGCCGTAATTAACATCACAGGATTAGAAAAATTGCCCTTTCTATGAATAGTAATATATAAGGGACGTGTGTGAATTCATAACGGATGAAGAAATTGTGCGTTCGTCTGTGCGTGTGTATTTGTGTGTGTGTGTGTGTGTGTGTGTGTGTGTGTGTGCGTTAAATGATGGAATTCTTCATAAAGCAATTTGTAGGGACCATATAATAATCAAAATAATAACTAAACGAAATGAGAGAGTTGTACCCATTTGTGTGAAAATGTTATCTATTGCCCTATACATACAAAGTAAATTCTTCGTTTCTGTAACATTTCCACCTTTATCATGTTAACACCAGATTTCACTCAACCGTTTATCACATTTGTCTATGGCTCGCTTTAAAAAGTTTCCAGGAAACAGCATTAAACCAGTGAACATTGAGTGTAAAACGAAAAGTGGGTCATAAATAGCTTATGTTAATGGATGTTGCTGAAAATGGACTAAATAATGAGAGGTAGGTTGACCCAATTTAATATTAATAGAGACTGCTTTTATAACAAGAAGGCTAAGAAGCTTAAACTTATATCGTTAAAATCCACAACAACCAAACGGTTTATGCCACGCTATTTCCAGTAGTAGGCATTAAAAAGTCTAAAATAAGGATGTAACAGTGCAAAGGCAGCTACAATTCATGATATATCTCCCACAATCTAACATTAGCAGAAAAGCTACCAAGAAACAGGCTAGTATTTTGAGAATGTGTAAATTTCAGTAAGTACTTTGGTTCATACGCGTTTTTATGTTAATAAATTATAAGTAAATATTACAGAACTGCAATGAATTGCATATAAATTAAAATAATATAGTCCTGATATCCAAAACACGTCGAGGACTACTACCTCAGACTAAATAATGTAATCATGGTTTTTATGCTTAACGGTACTCTACTAGCAGGAAGATAGACAAAAATTTGTCTGTTACTCTACCACCCACTTTTTGGAATGACGTAAGGAAGTTCTAAGCCAAGTGGCTGAAATATACAAAGGGGGATGGTGAAAGAGCGACGTTTAAAGAGGACTAAGTTACACATTTTATAGTGAACCTAAACCCTCTATTGGCCTATATACCAAGTGGCTCAAGTGCCCCGTCTTTGAGGTAAGCAGATATCCCGTCGTGAACCAGAACAGTTGCAGAACGCGACGGGGTAAATCCAATTGAACGGTAGTGGTGTGGCCGAATTTTGCTGGTCCCCTCTATTGGTCTGTATACCAAGTGGGTCAAGTGCCCCGTCTTTGAGGTAAGCAGATATCCCGTCGTGCATCAAAACAGTTGCAGAACGCGACGGGGTAAATCCAATTGAACGGTAGTGGTGTGGCCGAATTTTGCTGTGCCCCTCTATTGGTCTGTACACCAAGTGGGTCAAGTGCCCCGTCTTTGAGGTAAGCAGATATCCCGTCGTGCATCAAAACAGTTGCAGAACGCGACGGGGTAAATCCAATTGAACGGTAGTGGTGTGGCCGAATTTTGCTGTGCCCCTCTATTGGTCTGTATACCAAGTGGGTCAAGTGCCCCGTCTTTAAGGTAAGCAGATATCCCGTCGTGCATCAGAACAGTTGCAGAACGCGACGGGGTAAATCCAATTGAACGGTAGTGGTGTAGCCGAATTTTGCTGTGCCCCTCTATTGGTCTCTATACCAAGTGGGTCAAGTGCCCCGTCTTTGAGGTAAGCAGATATCCCGCCGTGCATCAGAACAGTTGCAGAACGCGACGGGGTAAATCCAATTGAACGGTAGTGGTGTGGGCGAATTTTGCTGTGCCCCTCTATTGGTCTGTATACCAAGTGGGTCAAGTGCCCCGTCTTTAAGGTAAGCAGATATCCCGTCGTGCATCAGAACAGTTGCAGAACGCGACGGGGTAAATCCAATTGAACGGTAGTGGCGTGGCCGAATTTTGCTTCGCCGCGACAGACCGTAGGCAGTTCCCGGGCTTGAACTAGCGCGTTTAGCGCGTGATAATAGACAAGAACAACGAAAACAATCGAAAAGGCCTTAGAATGTTTTCCATTTATGTTAAAAGGTATTTATTTTCGAGAGAGTAAGCTCACGTTTTAGATTGGCAATTTATTGAGGAAGTTTTATTCGACTTATCCATAATTACTCATGGCTATTTTTACATTCTCCACTATGTACTTACAGTAAGTAGGGAAAGTATTACGTTCCACCCAAAAATTCAATTCTGAGATTTCAATGGAAATACTGCAAAACAATATATGTGTACTCGTCGTGTTATGACATTTGATCACTAGGATTATATGAATGATATAATTCAATGAATGAGATATTCCTTTCTTTCGTTTGTATTCAAAACTTTTATGGCGTCTGCGGTTGACGCGTGAGAGAGACACGGATACTCAACGGGCATATCAGGCAGTGCTATGTAAATGTGTTCCTCTCTGCACCAAAATGTCACATGCCTCTAAGGTACGTTAGAGGCAGTGTCCAGAATGATAGCACATCAGTTATGATGTAAGCACAGGCACAGAATTAGCCTATAATAATAACCTTCAAATCGCATTGAGTGAAACAAAACAGCAGAATTAAGCAAAGTTCCGATAATTTTGTTTGCATACAACTGGAAAGATTTACAGGCACACTAGATTCTTTCATACTCTGTTTATCTTGAGCTTAAGGTGCAGATCTGTCACTTTAATGTTTACTTTACAAATAGTGTGTGAGTTAGTGAGTTAACAATAATAACTATGCTAACGACATAAATAATACTAATATTAACTATAATAAAGATAACAGCGATAGTAATGGTGTAATAGCATATACAGAAAACGAGCAAATGCCATTGAAACACAACGTGACCTCTATGTTTGCATGGCTTTCTTTACGGCTCTTCGCAACTCGTAGTGTTCGCAACTTGAACCTATTGTAAAAGATCTTACGTGTTACACTCATATGACTTTCTCTACTAATATAAAACTATACTTACAAATGCTTATTGCTCTGTCAACATCATGTCAATAGAGATGAACGTATTGGAAACTTCAAATACTCGTAGTAAGGAATATCTTCAAAATTGTTCACTCCACACAAAAGATGGACATGGTATGTATATGCTTCAACGATATCTTCATTTTTTGTGCAGTAAGATTTTTTCTATCTCTTAAGGTTTCCGAGTTAACAAAAGTTAACCAGAATGTAGAGGACTTCTGAGGACATTCCCAGAAAATTCATAACATAAATGTAATTTATCATTAAAATAGTTTCAGCATATTATATTTGAAATAAAATTTATAGTCAATTTTTAGAAAATAGCCATTTTATAAAGGATAAAGGGTAATCACCATGTAGAGGTAATCTGGGGTAGAGGAAGTTTCTTGAAAATCGTGTCACATACCTGAAAGATCCTGAACTAAAATACCAAGTTTGGTATTTAACATCCTTTTTTATTCGAATTATCCTGTTCAAAGACACACGGACACACATACACACATACATGCACACGCGGATCAGTTTCTAAAAATACTTTTTGGATTAAGGGGCCCACAAAGTTTATATTTGCATCTCGGAATGGAGTTCCTGAGTGAAATGCTTTCCCTACTTACTGTAATTACGTAGTAAGAAAAGTAAAAATTACAATGATTATCCACGGACAAGTCAAATAAAAATTTCTGGATTGTTTCCTAATCTAATCAGTGGGTTTACTCTCTCAAATGTAAAGAATATAACATAAATGGAAAACATTCTAAGACCTTTCAAGTTGTTTACACTGTTCTTATCTATTATCATGTACTACACACATTAGTTCAGGTCTGGGAACTGCTTCTCGTCGCTCGCTGCAGAACAAAATTCGATGACGCCACGGCCGTACGTTTAGCTGGATCTACCCCGTCATGTTCTGCAGCTGTTCTAACGCACGAAGGGATATCAGCTTACGTCAAAGACGGGGCAGTTGGGCCACCTGCTATAAACCTTTACAATAATGGTTTAGTACAAAAGTAATAGGTTTATTGTAGCCAGAGCTATTGCACCTATGAATAGATGATGCCTAAAAAGTGGAGAGCAACCAAGTCTAATGAGGGCAAACACAGCACCAGCAGTGTAGCTAACGTTTTTTAATGTAGGATGTGCCACAGAATTCACCCTAATACCTCCCTTCCTAACGAACAGGTTTGGTCAGAAGGTTTTATGTCAGACATCAAGATAGAATATTTTCCACAGAGCATGCCACCCAATATAACGTTATCAAAACTGACAGAGCTCTGAAGACCTGAAAGATATATGACGTGAAATGGGGGGAGAGAGAAGGATAGAAAAATTGATTTCTAATGGTTATCTAGCGTCCTGGGAAAATCACAAAATAAAACCTTGATAGTCTGGCCGTTTACTTTGGGGTTTGAACCCAGTACTTCGAGACCTTCAGAATGTGAACCTCAGACGTCATAATAATTAGAACAAGTAAGACATTCAAATATTCTTAAATGCTTTTAATTCTTAAAAAGCATAACTAACTTAAAGTAATTTAGGTGTTTCGTATTCTTTCAGAATTTAAATAGTTCATTTAGTTCAAATAATATGTAAAACTGTGAACGTAATTAGCCGAAATCGATTACGACGATTCAAATAATGAACAATTTAAGTATTCCTGTACCCAATTTTATAATATATGTCACCAATAATAGTTATTATCGCCAAATATCTGTCATCAGTAATATTACTTCATTTACTTCTACTGTCATTTACCCGTTTTTAGGTAGAGGAAGAGTTGCACTACTGATGTTTCATCGGAAATACACATTTGAGGCGAATTATACTCTAGGTCTCTGGAATCCAAGAAATCAGTCTACATACCAGTCTATGTTTCTGGGAAAGTCATGATTTAAAAACGAAAGGTTGGATAAATGCCAAGCTTCCTATTCGGGTCAGACACTTTTTAAGGGTACACGTAAAAATTTGAACGTTTTACGGAGAATATTTTCACTACAACGGACTCATTACGTGGAAAAGATGCCGTTACCGTTCTGTTCTCAAAATTAATTAAGAGTTCTATTAAAACGGTTATATACTTAAGATGCTAACAAGGCAAATCTAAATAGATGTATTAAATTGTATGTGAATACTATGTGTATCCATCTTCTCTATTATGTAATTTTAACTTACCTTATAAAACTAAGAAGTCATAAGGGCTGTAAAATAACACACTTAAATATAAAAGTACAGTTTTGTATAATTTCCGAGTTACTGACTGCTTTTTATATACTCCAGTTTATAACCCGTTAACCTGATGCTTTCTAAATATGCAAAGTCCATATTAAGAAGCTATCTTTAGAATGTTTGAAGTGCTTTTATCGTTATGCTCATATTAATTTGGTCATTAAGATAAAAAGATTAAAGAATGTGTTACCGTTTTATATAGTAAATATATTTATTTTAACATTATTGTTGTGTTTTTGGAAGGAAAGGAAAAGTAAATTTCATGAAATCTCGTTATCATCCACGCATGTCATCACAACGCTTATTTTATGTGGATCCTTTCCTTCCTTTGCCACAGAACGGCAGTCGTCACAACTCAAAATCATGACATTTGGCTCTGTTTGGAATTAACAAGACCAATGAAATACATGCATTAAGTTTTATATGAACAGCTTAAGTAATCTCCTTTTTTCTTATATATTTTTATCTAGGAAACCAAAAGTGTTGCAAGAAACCTACTCAAATAAAATGTAAGGCTCATACGAAATAAGTTTTCTCCTAGTAATTTTGGAGCTACTCTTTTAAATAAGCCAGTATCTTAAAGAACGAATATTCATGTTTTTTCTCAGTGCACGCAAAGAATGTGTAATATCAATGAAGGCAAATTCCATATCGATGGCTGCCTTAACAAAATTCCTTATGTCTTTTTATACCTAATGAGGGTATCTACTCGTTTAATGTGCATTTAAAGGCCTTTATAAATGTTAGCGGAAAGAAACTCCACCAATATGTGTTATTTGCAGCACTGCACATTTTTAGTCTGGGAGTAATGAAAATGTAGTAGGAGGTTATTCTGATGAAACCTCCAGTCGGCGGTATAAATAAGCGCATCTCTAAACGATAAAGCATGCCCTTGCCTTTGTGTTTTGAAAAAAAAATTGATGTGAGTAACCTCTGTATTATTTTTATAATAAATTCATGGAATACAAAAAATGTAATCCCCATCAAAGAGTGATCACCGACGAGAGTTTACATTTCTTTAGTAAATAAAGTTTTAAGCACCTACAATTACTCATCACACACAAAGTCAAAGTATTCATTCAATTATTAGAAAGGAAGCCAATAAATTCAGTAATAAGATCCTAAATTTTCTAATTATTTTAAATGGTCTCATATAATAGATAATACAGAGCAAATTACATTATTTCTCATTAACGAAGCCATCAGCAAGCACCAGTTATTTATTTTTCACACATGTACGTGCATTCATGATTATGTAAACGACAACCAATTAACTAAATGATCAACAATAAGAAATAAAATGCATCTTAGTTCATGTAACAGTTAGGTTTCGTTGAATATATTTCAAGCTGTGTTAAAATGGTCAGTTACGTTGTTCAACATATGGTCTAACTATACTTAAATATCTGTCAAACTTTTAATGTTAAATTATGTGGCAAAATTTTTGGGGCCACATTTAAGTGATAAGATTTGATGATAAAATTAAACACGCGCAGAAACTTAATGAAAACACATTTATTGGCATTTTGGATATTACTAGGAATAAAGTCCTTTAAATATGTACTTTGTGTTTATATAGGGTTTTCATTTAACCATACATTTAAAGCTGTGACATTTTCCCTTTTTGGTGGACTTTTTAGATTACATTTTCATTTGAAGATGCTCAAATTATGATAAAAGGTGTTTAACCCATCAACACTGAGTAGGTTTCCACCCAAAAAAAAACCTTCTTCCTCTGTTAAGCATTTCTTTAGAAGCTTCTGGGCTAACTTCGCATCAGCGTTATTTCAACTTTAACATAACATAAGTACACGGGCCTTGTCACCAGGAGCGAATCAGCGAGATGCCAGCATCCATGATTATTGATCCTGTTTTGACTTGAAAACTATAACGTGAAATATCTTGACAATCATATTAAATATTGTGTTTTAACTAAGGAAGACACTAGTAATCAATACCTAAGCTATTAGTTTATTTATTTACCACTTAACTAAATGAAGGGAGAAATTATGTGACTTCACTCAGTATTTTTAAACTTTCGCTTCACACTGTTCCTACTGTACCTCAATAATCAGTTCAGCTTTCGTTGAGAGTTTACTTAGCTCTCTCTGTCACCAATGTGAACTACTCCAATAATCACTTCACCTTCTTCCGGGTTTAGAGGCGTAACGAAATACGTCCGACATAGCCTCTGCTTCCGCACGGTTCGCTCGCTGGGAGTCAAATACAAGACGTGCAGAAACACCACTCATTCACTGTACATCGTCATAGTCATCAGTGACTCGCTCGAAGAACAGCGCTTCTCATCGCACCAGAAACGCATGTGCTAACTTCTTCAGTCACTCATTCCGCGAGACTCATTTCACTGGACGCATTGATTTGCTTCGCCAGATAGACTCACTGTCGAACACCGCAAGACTGACTGGCCAGAGGTCCAGAGGTAGTCCTAGTCGGGCGGGGCTATTTTTCTTGTTCCCCGTCCGGGTATCTTATGCCGCAGTACATAGCCGCTTTGCGGATTAACCTGCGAAATGAGAAAATTGGTTTCATGTTCTGCTGGGGTGTTTGAATTTTTGGAAATTTTGAAATGGGATGCCCTTGTTTAATTTTCTCATAGGCAGCTGCACTTAAGCGTTACCCCGTTTTGGGAGACACGATTTAAAGTTTTTGCTCCGTTTTGGTTACGGGTTGTATATCGCTTGATGCATCAGGCGTAAAAATGGATCCTAGAGACATCTGGGGATTCTCTTGGGTTAACCAAGGGGCCCAAGACGTCTCTTGGTAGTCTGAAGGATGGCAAGCGTCTTTGATCCCTCCGGTTATACCTGCCCAGGGAGTTCACTAAAGGGTTGGGTTGATTTTGGATTTGGTCATACATTGATCGTGCCCTCTCACGGATGACATCGACAATGTACGGGATCTGGGAGTGCTCATGTAGGATATGAGCAGGAAATCTCCAGTCTGTTTCGTATATGATACGAAGTGCCTTGTTCTGCAGCGTCTGGAGCCTGACGAAAGTGGTATTAGCCACTGTTCCCCAGATCTCACAGCCGTACAGAATCATAGGCGAAATGATCGCCCGATACAGCTGGAGTTTGAGTCGGATGGACATAGTTGAGCGGAAAATAGGTTATAGGCTCCGGAGTGCGACGTGCCCCAGCTGGACCTTGCCCTTGACGTGCAGAACGTAAGTTAACTTACGGTCCAGCGTCACTCCGAGATACTTCGCCGTTTGCACCCATGGGATTCTGCGGTGCCGTAAAACGAAGTTCTGCTCTGGTTTTCGCCAGGAGAATTGCAGAGTTCTTCTCCGGGTTAGTTGTCATTCGCCATTTTGTGCTCCATTCGCCAATGGCCCGGATATGGGTTTGGATTTGCCGGAAGCTGTACCGTGTGTTCCTATTTACTGCGAGGATCATGAGATCATCCGCATACTGACAGGTGTGGGTGTTGTGGTGCGTTGGAATATCGGCCATGTAAGCTGCGAAGAGTGCCGGCGACAGCACGCTGCCTTCCGGCACTCAAGACTGACTGGCTTTGCTAGAGCGTTGCATATATAGTCGTAGGGGTTTTCCAGAACATTCTGATTCTCTGGCGATAGCGCTTATTGTGCTTCCGCTGGGCTATCGCGCGCCTTAGCTTGTTTACGTACCCAACTGCCCGGCGCCGACTTCCTGATAACTTTGGTCATAAGCACTATACATTTAACAACAGTAGGTATATTTTATTCGGTATAACCATTGTTTCAAACTATAAATTCTAATTGCAAGCTTATGTGAGGAGGGAAAGAGAGATAGACATTTAACGAAATGCTATTATGTAGCTGATAGGTGGAGAAAAATTCATGTATGTTTTATATTTTATTACACAATAACCACCTCTCTTTATATATATGCAATTTCTGTGTTTTTACTTCTACCTAGACTGTCATTTGGATACCTTTGACCACTTATTTAACAGCTTCTGAATTCGTTCTAGAACAGAATTTTTCAATATATTGCACTGCTCTTATTTAGGTGAAATATATGGTTGCATTATACTAATGTCTGGATAATTTTTATTCTCCTATTGTTACACATTTTCTCTAGATGTTCTGATATGTACAGAAAAGAAACATAGAAGACATATTTTACGAAAATTTCCTCTCTATATCCAGACACGTATATGCACGCAAAATTTCCTATTTTTTTTTTTTACACTGACAATAATATCCGCAACACAACAGGTGCTACACTCCAAGCTTAGTATTGATCAACAAGGTGTGCCTCTGGGCCTGAACACTGGATAGCTGATTTAATCTTGCTTACTGTTAATTTGAGGACGGTCATTTTCGAGAACAAATCTTTCCAATTCGCATCAACCGCTTTACCTGCAGCAACATCTGAGTTTTAAAAGTTAAACTTCGTCCCTACTGCCCCTTAATAGAACAAGTTTCTGAGCTATATTTTGTTATTTTTTCAACAAATGAATCGTGATTATAGTTCTTTTCAGTTTAATGATATGTCTGTCCCTTGTATCTATTAAGTAAATATATTGCTTTTCTCCCTAAATGTTCTACTTCTGGGTTTCTTTTTCCATTCCACATTATCTTTCCATTCTATTTCCTAAATAGTTTTATTTCTCTGTGCTTTTAATAGTCATTAAGTGTTAAATCTTGTTGAATTCCCTATATGTTCAATCGCCTTATTTTTATTTGTTTCCTCTTATTTTCAAACTAACCTTGACACATTCCTAGATTAATATCGTTGGCATGAATTCAATATCCTCATAGGTTGGTGAATACCGGTATCGAATTATTAAAAAAAATGTTGACAAGATTAGAACTTACGAGTTTCATAAACTTCATGAGGGCCATGAACCTGAATCCTCTCCATGTTTATATAGGCAGGTATTACCTGTTATGCATATGGGCAAAAGTGGTTTCCTCAAGCAGCCCATGGGTCAGTGCCAATAACTTCATGAGGACTATATCAGAACTTCTCTGTTTATATTCAGTTTTTTTTCAAATATATATATATATATATGGTATTATTTCTGTGAACAACCTATGAGTAAAAATGAAGCTGTCTTAGGTATGACCAGTCAATTCTCTATAATTCGACACTGACTTCTGCCCATTCTCATCCTGCATAAACATGAGAAGTCTCAGTTGTCAGTTATTATGATAAAATTATTATGATAAAACTCCACCAATATTAGGGAAGTACCAGAGGAAACTTATTAAAAGCCAGAACAAAATATTCAATTCAAAATTAAAAGTAACTCATTAAAGATATGTATTTAGCGTGTTGTTTCTTCGTTTTATATCATACTGTCCTTAAGGAATAAAATACAAATATTTCAATTAAATTATATCATAAATATAAGCTTTTCTTTTAATACTGTTTTAGCTGTTATTACTTTAATATGTTTATCTTCAGTTCAACACTGTATTGTGATTTCCCACAAAATTTGTTACGATGCTTTTTCCCCACTAAGCATGGTAATGTGGTTCATTTCTAATACGATAAAATCCTAAAGGTAATTTTCAAAATTATTTCTTATAATATGTACGAGGTGCGTTCAAGTTATAACACCTCCCATATTCTTTTTTCAGGACTGGGACCAGATATGAGCTTCTGGTTTTTAAAAAAAATACATGTGGACTATTTTTGAATTCGTGACAAAGATGGCAGCACTGTACAGTGCATAGAAATCTAGTGGCAGCGACGAGAGCTAGGACTGTTTTATTATTTCAATTGGCGACGTTTTCATTGCAAAAACAGCATGTAATCATTCGATTTCACCAGTTTCTTGGTGTAACACCTATTGAAATTCGTCGCCAGTTCAGTGAGGCATGTGGTGATGATACCTTGGATGTATCTAATGTGCGTTCTTGGGTGCGACAGTTCAATGAAGGTAGAACATCGTGTGACAACCAAGACAGTCACGGCCTCGCACTAGCCGGTCTGACGAAATGATTCCAGCTACTGAAGAACGTTGTTTTGGAGGATCGCCGATTGAGCACTTTAAGATCTTCATGCAGGATTGTGTGCACAGATCCCACGGAAATGCCAATTTTGGTTGCGATACCTGCAAATTTCTTGATTTGTTGTCACAAAATGTTCTGCCATCATTGAACTGTCGCACCCAGGAATGTTCAGGGCGACCAAAAATTCTGACCAACTGTGATCGCAAAACCCTAAAACGTGAAATTGCAAAGTACAGGGTACAGCCGATGGCTATCATCAGACAGGAGTTTCAAGCTGCGACAAACGTGTGTGTTTCCATTGGAACATTTTGAACAGAGGCCCACCAACTCGGGTATTCCTGAGGAGCAGTACCACATAAACCACATATCACGAAGACGAATAAAGCACAGAGACTCAGGGGATGTTTGGGCTACCACACCTGGACATTGGAGCAGTGGAAACGCACCTCCTAGAGTTAACATTTGTTATTGCTTAGGTAACAAATAAAGTGAGTGAGGGAATGAGTGGGCGGTTGTGCAAGTGACTGAGTGAAAACCGAGTGACTCAGTGAATAAAGAAATAAGTAGAAGAGTTGGTGTAAAACACCAAGTGTTTGAGGGAGTTAGCCATTTTAAGGTGCATGAGTGTGTGAATGAGTGAGTGAGCGAGTGAATGAGTGAGTACTTATTTCACTTAAAGTATAAAGATAGCAAATTTCAACTTAAAACAGATTTGCGGTCCTTTTTATAACACATAAGAAGAAAATTTAAAACAATAACAAACTCCATGGCTAGTCACTTCCTTGTTTCTGCTTTTGTATTTCACAGCATCTAGACATCATTAAGAGAAATACCGTGTTATTTTAAACCATTCCCTTTAAATAAGCTTGCGGTGTTACAACATTCGGCAGGTTTACATTTCACGCCCTTCCTCTTCCATCGTACAGCGTCTCCATTTCTCTTAATCACCCCCGCTGCTGACAGCTGTTGGATTCTCTCCCAACTTTGTGACATCTTAGTAAAATACTCCGTACATTTGTAGAATACTCTCCCAGCCTTCTGTTGCTGTAGCGTTACCTTATTTTTCACGAATTATTCATTGAGTTTTCGTGCCCTCACATATGTTGAAGGCGAAACGTTATTTGAGTCATTAAATAGTAGGGCAGATTAAAATATGTGTGATTTATTTCTTCACGAGATGGCATAGCAGGAACAAATAGTCATAAACAGTATCGCAGGAAAGTACTGTGACGATCTTACTGTCTTAAGGAAGGTATGCTGGTAAAATAACGTTTTAATAGCACATTGCCTTTGTAAAAACAACTGCAAACGCATGTTCAAATAAATGATTACACTGAAAATTATAAGTATAAAATGTTGGTCAATACGTTTAAAATAAATACGGACTTTACACAGGATGTCCCACCTAACTCTGCGACCTAAAATATCTCCGAAATGAAACAAAATATAAAAATTCCAATTGGCCAGGAGCTCACACAATGTGAAGGAATGCACAATCCATAAAGGTAAACATATAACACTTCCAACACCAAGTTGCGTTTTTATAGATGGGACATATATGTTCATTCTAGAAAATTGACAACTAGAGCAACAATTAATGATAACACATTTGGTTCCACTTTTCTAAACACATTTACTAGTGGCCCATAGCCCTAGGAAACTTCATTGTTGTGCATTACATCTGTCATGAAAAATGCACCGTCAAATAACGAGCTTGAAAACTTCGCATCCACAACGTCTCTGGAAACTTGTGCATAATGTGCGGGACATCCATCATGCTGGAACCACATTGATAGAAGCGTTTTAAATCCCACATCCTCCATGAGAAGGCCAGAGTGTGTTGTAGAAATGATGCATATCACTATTCATTTAATGTTCCCTGATAAAAATAAGAACCTAAAATTTGGTTACCAATGAATACTAAGCAGGTGGATAGGCCGGGGAGGCCTTGTGCGATGGCCAGCTCGATCACCAGAGTTGACGCCATTAGACTTCTTTCTCTGGGACACATTGAAAGACAGACTGTATAAAGAACCGCCAACGACAGTAGATGATATGCAACATCGTATTACTGCGGCGTGTGCGCCAATATCTGTAGAAGCACTGCAATCCGTACAACACTCTCTTGTTATCAAAGTCCTAAAGTGTACTGACGCAAACGGACGGCACTTCGAACATCTGTTGAAGTGATAGAGTTCCATCGGGCAAGACTCTACTGGTGATTTGTAGGCGCATGTTCCAATGAAGTTTCGGAGGTCTATAGTCCACTAGTAAATGTGTTTAGAAAAGCAGAACCAAGTGTGTTATCATTAACTGCAGCTCTAGTTGTCATTTTGCTAGAATAAACATACATGTTCCATTTTTAAAAAACGCAACTTGGTATTGGAAGTGTTATATTGCAAGTCTTATGTGGATTGTGCATGCCTTTTCATTTGTAAGCCCCTGACATAGGTACAATCCTGGCCATTTGGAATTTTCATATTTTGTTTCACTTCGGAGATATTTTAGGTCACCGAGTTAGGTGGGACATCCTGTATAAATGAAGCACAATACATTTCCCATGTGAAGAAAAACACTTAAATATACGAGTATAAATTACACCTTCATACGTAAAATATATAAAAATAAACATGTAAACGAATACTACAGTTCATAATCAACGTATTGCACTTCAATGCATTACCAACGAAAGTAAAACAAAACTTTAAAAAAAAGTCATTTTGGTATCTAATGATTATGAATGACTAACGAGCAAGAACATTGCATTAAACATTTTATAGGCTTCAGTGCAATTTGAAACTCGTGTCTTAATGTGAGATTAAAATTTGGTAAATTACACAGCTATGGTCATTAGTTCTTTAGTTTTACTGTTACTAAAGCTGAAGGTTTGATGACATGTCTAGTACAGCAATTCTCCGACGCTGCCCAAGTAAAGTGCTTGCGCTCTTCAGATTTTTAGCCCTTGTCGTACCTCCCTTTGTTTTTCTTTATCAGTCCTAAACTTCTCGTAGTTTAGCTCTCTGATGACGTCACATACAAAGTTTGACGACACAGTCTTTTATAACTGAAATTACGATAACGAAATCTTAAAACAGGGATGGCGAAAATGTATTCCTTCCGCGAGTCACCAAATATGCAACATCACTACAACAGGTATTAACACGTATCAATGGAAAGCCAAATAGAAGTGGAACGACACCAAGAGTCCAAATGGCTCAAGATACCCGTTTTCACTACATCCACTTTAAAACATTACAATTTTTGGAGGCAAGTATAATTATTAAGATGATATAGGTATATTTTGGAAATTGTCCCATTCTCGTAACCCTCATAAAGCTGATTTGGAGAACAAATAATGACAGTTACTTATATTACAGTACGAACGAGCGGAATGGCTTAGGCGGTTTCATCTGTGGCTCGTATTTGGGAGGTCCGGGTTCGCTTCTCGTATCCGGCCTACCTGACCCATGGGTTTTTTGGGGGTTTTCCGGCTCGACAGGTGAATGCTGGGCAGGTTAATAATAATTACATCCCCAGGTTTTCCTGTATCTCCATTTCTCCCCATTATTACTTCACATCATCTGGAGTTTCTTTCAGGGTAGAAGAGTCGGCAGCAGTCTCGGCACTGCATGGCAGGATGATATGGTCCTCGTAAACACTTCCTCCTCCTGTAGAACGGTATCCGGTTTGGCCTCGTGGGCCGTTCCAGGATCGGTTGTACTGCCCTGCCGGAGAGTTTCCAACTGGACAATTGTAGTGACCCTGCCCTCTGCCTGTCATAACCCTTTGGGCCGACCTTGGTCCCCTCTCTCCTCAGCTTTCGTCCCGGTGATGCACCATTTGGGGCATAGATACAATAGATCAAGAATAGTCGCAATGCCAAACCCTCTCCGTGAGATTCTTTTCCACCCTATCCTATATTATGGTGCTTGAATTTAAAAATGGCAACACAGAAATACAACAATAACATTGGATACTTAACCTTCTAATTTTAAAAGAGTGCAGTGGTCCTTTTCTTTTCTTTCTTTCTTTTTTTTTTTTAGTTTACGTCCTCAAACATTAAGTCATATCGGCCGGTTAATGAATTGATTAAAAAATTATGCTCCAATGAATCCAGGGTCCATGGACCTTACACTCACCCGGCATTCGTCTTGCAGGATAAGGAAAAACCGAGGAATAAAACCTTATACAGGTAACTCACCCTGGCCGAGATTCGAACTCGGGACCTCTTGAACGTGAGGCAGACAAGCTACCATCTACGCTACCGAGGCGGTCGCAGTGGTCCATAAACATGCGCTAAGCAGCCAAAAAGGACAAAGGATATAAAAGGGTTATAAACGTATGGCAGCACGATTTAAAATTATTCATGTTAAAGAACTGAATTCGCATTTCCAATAGTACCATTTGCATGAAATAAAGAACAATTTTCATAACAGGCTGTTTTACAATCTTTTTGACATCCACATTAATAATTCTCCCGTCAACGAGCCTCACAAGCCGGGTTTTTCTTGAATTTAAATTAAAAATTCTGCGAGCGTTGGTATTATAGCTCATTTGAGTGAAGATAATAAAGAAAAGCCAGGAATAATTACAGTTTTTAGGTATTCATCTCCACAGGCATAAAATAGATTGTCCCTTTACTTTTCTGTTTTATCTCTTCGATGTAGGGAAGATACCTGAATTGTTTTATTATCTGCTTCAGCAAATGTGTAAATATTATTTATAAAAGTGCCTTTGTCCCTTTACAATATAATATATACCGTAATGCTGTAAAAGTTTTCCGATTAGTTTCAGAAACTTAATGTCCATTACTGCATAGCTGTACTTTACCTCACCAGGATGTACTCTCTCATCCATCTTAATAATAATACATCTGCTTCAAAGCGTTTTTAGAAGAATATATTCATAAATGTTTCCGAAATTGACATTGTTTTTAATTTAAATGTCGGTATCTAAACCGGTTCCACCCTGATATAGAATGTAGAAACACAACGAAAAGGGATGGCTCGCGCACTGCGACCATTCAATATCTATTGCGGCTACCACTCCCACGAGGAAAGAATAAAGTGAGTAACTACAGAAGGGCATAGACATTTAGGAGCACACAGACGCGAGGAAGTGCCTAAAAACTCCTGGATCGAAAAACTTTTCAGCTACTGGACCCGCACAGAGACAGCAGTGAACGACTCGTGGCAGCTCTGTGTCTAAAAGGAATAACTTTACTTGGAGATTAATCCCCAAGGAATATAAAACCAAACCACAAACATGAAAATGGAATGAGGGGTAAGTGGGGAAAACAAACTCCTGATAGACAACTTACAGCAGCTGCAACAATAAAAGGTAAAATGAAATGAAACGTGAAAAAACGATTTAAAGTTGCATTATCAACTGCAAAAACTCCTCAAAGTCATTGAACTAATCACAGTTGGAATAGATGTCGATACACGAGCTTACTTTACAGGAGCAATAATAATTATTGCAGGAATTTATTAGTTTTTGAAATTAATGATAAGAATTTCTTTCCTTTGAAGGTTTAAAAGTAAGACTTATTTTTGGTTTACAAGACCAATGTTTTATATTAAACTATTAAAACGTAATGTTAATAATATTTTACCTTATATTTTTATTTTCTTACCAATAAGAAAAAAGCATGACAAGCCCAAGGCCAAATTGAGCCCGCACCCTCCCGAATATGAGCCTCACAAGTTATCTCGAAGCTAACTGACTTGGTAGTATGGATCATTCAAATAAATCAATACTGATAATAAAATTAAATATGAATATTTTGTGCATTTTCGTTAAATATTAAGGAGTTCTAGGTTTGGCAGTTAATTATGAGTACAGTTTGACTCGGGGTAAGACGTCATTAAGAATAGTAATTAGCGAGAGCTAGTTTCAGGCAAATTCAGAGAAATGGGTGCGTTACATTAGTTAGGGAAATGTTACTATCCAATGTTGCCATATTAGGTATGGAAGACTATCTTGGAATTCCTGGAATATGTAAGAGCATTTCTTGGAAATTTATACACAGGCTTTAGGATGGAAAACATAATTTTTTCAGCAATGTAGAAATGAGGTGGCAACATCGTATTAGAAGCTAGTAGTTGGGGTCTTAGGGTCATTAGCAAACAGTGAGGTTAGTAGGGGAATTTTGGTAGCTGACTAGGACATTCTAGGAAGAATCTTGGACACTTCTGGTTTGGTCGCCGATTGGGCAAGACGTAGTTGAATGAGGCGTTATTTCTTGCCTTAATGATAGAATAGCGTGCTATTGCGCAGTATAAGATTCAACTACGTTAACTCCAGATATTATATGTATATATAAATATTGTGACTTTGTGGGTTCATGAAATGAAAAGTCCAATTGCACCACTCAAAAATGTTCTTTATTTCCACCAACTTACAGTTGAACACTTGCCAATTACACAGAATTACGTAATGCACACAATTACGATTCACCAGTTCGTCCGTTACCGTTCCGATGCACGTACACAGTCTTCTCGTCCGTTCGCTAGCACGTCAAGCACTCACTGACTGACTCAATTCACTCGCTGCAGCCCTTTTTATAGGAATATCGCCGTCTTCTCGAAGTCTCTAGTTTCCATGAATCCACGCAAAGGTTCCAGATGGCAGTGGAAGGGGGAAAGAGGCGGCCAGCGACAAGTGACATTTCCCTAATCATCCCCTCAGTTAGTGACAGAGACTGATGGGAGGGCGTGGCTCGGCTGCCTCTGGTCCCTTCTCAGCTGTCGTTCGTCTGGCGTTCCGATAATTGGGATATATATATATATATATATATATATATATATATATATATATATATTAGATTACAGTATCATCCTTACTTTTATTATACACCCACACATACCCGAGATAGGACTCGGCTCGAGATTGAGGCAACGCAACACACTGCTTCAAATTGCTGCAGCATTATACTGAGGCAGAATAAAACAGCTTCAAGTATATACATGAATATGCCATTTAGCTTTATGTACCTTATAAACTAAAATCAAACTTTGTGAATTACACAAAAAATAATAAATCTTGCACACTCGTCTGGTATCTGTTAATTCATTTACTATTTCCACTATATTACTTGAGCTTTGAATTTACGGTAAAGGTGGACACAAGGGAAATGAATTGGCAACTCCATTAACTATTTTACTGATGAAAAAGCAAGAGAGTAAGGTTCTGTTCACAGTGAAAGGTAAGTGCAAAAGCAGCATAAGCACAAGACTTTACACCCAAGCTATTTATTAGAGTCACACATCCCAAGAGATTGCTAACTCCGAATCTCGTGCTTGCGTTGCGTGCTTTCCTTTCTCCAAGCACTGCCAGCTTCAGCATAATTCACCATCGTGATTCCGAGACTTTACGTCATCTACTGTACAATTCAGAGTGCTCTTCCATTTGGCCGTGCTATGTCGCAGTAAATGGTGACGCCACTTGTTGCTTCTTATGTTTTATTTATTTATGAAGACTGGTTGAAGTTTTAAGCAACATATTATTAGTTAGGCTATTCAGTTTGAAACATGAAATACCTCGTGTGTAACTTACGGATCTAGCAAAAACTTAGACCTATGATGGCGAGACAATAATGACTGAGAATTTTTTGACACTTAAAATACACTATTTTCGTTCCAGATTGATGTTGTATTTTTCAAAGTATTCTCCGTTGAGTTGAATGCAGTTTTCTCAAAGGTTCTGGCAGTCCTGGAACACATGGAGGAAGCCATGTTTTGACATCTTCTTTATAACCACCTCAGCCTTCTACATGACGGCCTCCAAAGTAGCAAAACGCATCTCCCTTAGTTCCATTTTCAGATAGGGAAAGAGATAAAAGTCACAAGGGTCAAGCCTGAAGAGTTTAGAGGATTGGGAACATATTCAATGTTTCTGCAGGCCAACCTGAGTAACAATGTTGTACAAATGAGGACTGGCATTGTTATGGTGCAGGACCAGAAGGATGCAGCTCTGACCGTTTTCGTTGAATGTGTTTAGCAAAGACATCCAAAATAGACCTGTAATACTCGCCATTAACCGTATTATGAGAAGGAACTTGATGTTGGTACACCATTCCACGGATTTTGCTGTTGCTGTAGCACCTGGCCCACCTTGCTTTGTTATTCCAACACAGCCCTTATTAAATTCCTTGAACCATTGGAGTGCTGTGGACTGTGGTAGAACTTCATCATCCCCATACACCATCTGCCTGCAACATTCTGTAAACCTCCATACCATATTTCTATAAGCGAAAGCAAAACTTTAACTTACAACGTGTAAGTACTTTCCATACTTTAGCCTACACAACGCCAGTATGAAAGAACAATTAATTTCCATTAATTGACCTAATAGTGGTTAACTATAAAGCCCGGACCTTAAAGTACTTACATGTTGTAAGTCGCCATTAAGGTATCTGTCTCGTGTGTTTATGAGAACCCCTAAGTGGTTTACCGGGAAAAACACGAGTCAGTTGGAGAATTTATGGCATGTCGGCACGTTGGCCATAGTAGCTCAAGGGTTAGAGCGGTTGGACGGCAACCAGGAGAACCGTGGTTCAAATTCCGGCTATGGCCTTGAATTTTTCAGTCTGACTTTATCTTTCCATAGTATTATATTATTTTTCTCGTGAACAAATACTTCACAAAGACCTGGACTATTAAACAAAAGGCAGCACAATACAACAAAGGCTTTACTTTTAAAGTACCTACACGGAATTAAACTGACTATGATGTTTAGATAAAATCTACAATTTACTCACCACTCATATTCAGAATGTCATATCTCTTATCATATTTACATAATTATTTAAAGGTATATATTTCTGAATTATGCATTTCACAATGTAAAATTATACGCCTTAGCAACTGTATTACTTATGTAAAAAACTGAAGCTGCTGACAGTGAAGTAAACCAGGTTATTAATAATAACTAAACACTAGTAACACAACTTCACTTATCTTATTTAAATCCTGGTACTAAACACTAGTAACACAACTTCACTTATCTTATTTAAATCCTGGGACCGGTTTCAAAGCAAACATCTGCTTTATTCTCAGCCACTCAGCTTGACACTCACCCACTTACTGACTGACTGACCTTGACCACTACCGGAGTTTGAAGAATAGCTCCTTATCTAACTGCCATCTACCGGGGACAACACAAACTTATTGATGATGTCTATAGGAGGGATATCAAAATTCATTACGCGATCCTTATTTTTCAAAATAAATATTTTCTCCCAAACCATTAAATCTATCGGTTCCTTCAATTGTTTCAATAATTTAACTTCTGGATTTACTTCATGATTATATGACCAAAAATGATCAGCCACTGCCGATTTCTCGGTCTGTCTATATTTAATATTTCTAAAATGTTCTTTCGCTCTGGTTTCTAAATTACGCTTGGTTCTGCCAATATAGATCTTATCGCATTCTAAACAGTTGACTTGATAAATACCAGATTTTTTGTTGTCTGAAATTTTGTCTTTTTTAGAAAACTGTAGCAAATTCTTTATACTGTAATTATTATGAGGTGCTAGTATTATACCCACTTCTTTGAAAATTTTTGGAACCTTTTATTTGCCCATGGATGATAAGTAAATTTTTTGAAAATATAATTCTTTTTTACTTTTTTAAGAGTGGAAACATCATTAACATTTTTTGATATTTAAATTTTTCCATTCTTCTGATTATAAAATCTTTATTAAAGTCGTTAATTAAAGCAGTGTTTACAATATGTTTATATTCCGCATTAAATTCTTCTTCATTTAGAGGTATGTTTATCAATCTGTAAATCAAACTATTAAAAACAGCAAATTTATGTGACATAGGGTTAAAACTTTTATTTTTGTTATAATTATCCGTGTGAGTTGACTTTCTATAGATGCCAAAACTTAATTTATTGTTATTTTTCATTTCAGGATTTCAGGATTTAAATAAGATAAGTGAAGTTGTGTCATTAGTGTTTAGTTATTATTAATAACTGTATTACTTATTTTATATATTATATATGGGTTATAGTGTACCAAATTCTCAACATCAGTAGTAGCATACTAATTAGTTCCCTATGCACAAATGCCCCAAATTTACTATTAAGAAGTAGCTTTATTGAACTAGGTCAAGATAGAAGCTAAACTGATAATTGCCCTGCCAGACTGTGTTAGGATAAATCAATAGCCTTGGATAATTTCCACTGAAAATATTATTGACTAAATCAACTTATATAAAATATAAGAGCATATAAGAAAATTCTCCTGGTAGATGTACTGTTACCTAACGAAAGAGCTCATCTGCAGCAAAAATATGTGGATGAACAATGATGCATCAGTACTCAAGAAACACAATAAGACTTATTAAAGAATAAGTCGTAATTTGAGTACTCAGACATTCAAATTAATCGAATACCAAACAACATTTCACTGTATCCACATTCTCTGAAGTTATTACCATCTTACTTCAGTGCAGTCGTTTTATGGCTCGGCCCCAAAAGCGTATATGTATTTTTCGCACTCTGTTTTCTATACCGCAGCTTTTCCATTCTAAAACTCCCGTGTTACACACCCATAGGCAATAGTAACATACACTATAATGAGCATCAACATTGTTATAAGTGCTGTTGAAGGTATTGTGCAGTTGCACTGAGATTCACTCTTAGAATTTCAAGTTTAAAAGCTTAGCTGTATGAACGGGGCTTTATAAAACATTCATTTGCAGTGCAACTTGCAGATACTTATTTTCAAAGCTTTCTAACGATGCATAACTTCATAATTTTTCCTCTGTTGGAACATAATTTTTATAATTTCTTGGGTTTAACGTTTAGCGATCTCATTTTCTTAACGTATTAGCTTATTAACCAGAAATTCGGCAGAAATTTGTATTTGGAATTAGAATATCGTGAATATATATTGAATATATATTGATGTATATTGAATTTATACATATATATATATATATATATATATATATATATATAGTGACTTAGTGGGTTCGTGAAATGAAAATTCCAATTACACCACTCAAAAATGTTCTTTATTTCCACCGACTTACAGTTAAACTCTTGCCAATTACACAGAATTACGTAATGCACACAATTACGATTCACCAGTTCGTCCGTTACAATTTCACTTGCACTCGTAAGTACGTACAATCTTCCGATGCTCTCACACAGTCTTCTCGTCGTACATTAGCACTGCATTCTTACACCAAGAACTGACTGACTGACTAACTCGACGTGCTGCTTATATAGGGCCAGCGGGTCGATCGGAAGGTTCCAGATTAGAGGAAATATCCTGTAAGTTCGAGAACACAGGTGGAACAGAAAGAGACAGCGCCGTGATGTTTTTTGTCCCAGCCATCCCTTCTTAACGCTATAAGACAAACGAGGGGGCGGAGCGAACACCGACCCGTCTGCTGCTCGCCCAGTCTATATGGTGTTCCGACGCTCGGGTGACACTGCTCCCTCCTCAAAGCTGGTCGTCCCGAACAGCACCATCGTAGCGTGCCAGGCGGTCCAGGTGTACCACCAGCATCTGCTCGGAGTCTCAGCCAGAAGTAGCACTGCCGTAGTTTGTGAATCATTCGGTTCGCTCCCAGGTGTCCTCCTGAAGTACCGGCGTGCACTTCCTCCAAGACTTCCGGGACCTTACTCCGGGGAAGTACCAGCTGTTCTCTCTGCGCCTTCCCATCGGGTGACTCCCATACCCGGAACAGCATGCCCTCTCTGGTCTTCAGCGAGTCCCATTGGGCCCAGTACGACTTGTAGGTGGCGCTCCTCGGTGCGATGTCCTCCCAGGTTGGTCTCGCCGCTGCCTCCACTTCCCTCAAGAGTGGCCCCAAGTCTGCGTCCGCCAGCTGCTCCCTCCTCAGGCCTGCGCTATCCCAGCCGTCCGCAGGCACTGCCACAACTACTCGGACTGCTGCGGCACGCTCCTTCTCTTCCACTCTTGTGCACTGGCCGCACTCTACTGGACAGGGTCTTCGGGACATGGCGTCTGCGTTACCATGGCTCTTCCCTCTACGATGTTCCGAGGTGAAGTCGTACTCCTGCAGTCTCTGGACCCAACGTGCCGTCTGGCCTTCCAGGTTCTTAAAGCTCAATAGCCAGGTTAGGGCGGAATGGTCGGTCCTCAGGTGGAATGGCTGACCGTACAGGTGCTTATGGAAGTGCTCCAAGGTCTTTACCACCGCCAGTAACTCCCGTCGGGTGACGCAGCAGTTCTTCTCTGCCTTGGATCGCGTCTTGCTGTAGTAGGCTATCACCCGCTCATGGCCGTCCTGGATCTGCGATAGGACACCTCCAATGCAATGATCGCTGGCGTCGGTGTCCACAATGAAGGCGTCACCCGGTTGTGGGAAACCCAAAATTGGAGCACTGCACAGGGTTTCCTTCAGGTGCTGGAAAGCGTCTTCGGCGTCCTCCGTCCACACATAAGGTCGGTGTTCCTCTGTCAGGCGGGTGAGGGGTTTTGCGATGTTGTCGGCCTTTTCCTCTAGGTCATTAAGGCGGTCGTCTACTTGACCCATCCGCTTGCCCAGATTCGTGACGTCATCCCTCACGCCGGCCAACCGTTCCTCAAACTTGGCGGCGAGGGCCTCGTTCGCAACCTTCATTTCTTCCGTCTTCTCCGTGAGGTTATCGTTAGCCGTCTTCATTTCTTCCAGCTTTGCGGCCAGGTTGTTATTTGCCGCTTCTATTTTCGTTGTTAATTCGGTCTTCATTTCTTCCATCTTCCCGGTGAAGTTGTCGTTGGCCGTCTTCATTTGTTTCAGTTCCGCGGCCAGGTTGTCATTTATAGTCTCCAGCGTCGCGGCCAGGCTGTTATTTGCCGCTTCTGTTTTTGCAGCGAGGTTTTCATTTGCCGTCTTCATTTCTTTCAGTTCCGCTAAAATCTTTTCTAATGCTGCCTCCATTGTGTTATATCCCACTCCTGACACCAATTGTGACTTAGTGGGTTCGTGAAATGAAAAGTCCAATTACACCACTCAAAAATGTGCTTTATTTCCACCGACTTACGGTTAAACTCTTGCCAATTACACAGAATTACGTAATGCACACAATTACGATTCACCAGTTCGTCCGTTACAATTTCACTTGCACTCGTAATTACGTACAATCTTCCGATGCTCTCACACAGTCTTCTCGTCGTACACTAGCACTGCATTCTTACACCAAGAACTGACTGACTGACAAACTCGACGTGCTGCTTATATAGGGCCAGCGGGTCGATCGGAAGGTTCCAGATTAGAGGAAATATCCTGTAAGTTCGAGAACACAGGTGGAACAGAAAGAGACAGCGCCGTGATGTTTTTTGTCCCAGCCATCCCTTCTTAACGCTATAAGACAAACGAGGGGGCGGGGCGAACACCGACCCGTCTGCTGCTCGCCCAGTCTATAGGGTGTTCCGACGCTCGGGTGACAATATATATATATATATATATATATATATATATATTGAAAATTGCCTAACAGTTGCCTTAACGATTCCTTATACGTATAGTCCATTATATAATTAGACTGGAATCGCAATTGAGATGGTCACAGCAGTAAAGTGAAACTAGCTCCTATCATGTGATTTACTTCATGTGTGGGAGATATTCTGATTTCTCTGTTTAAATAAAATTTCGTACGTGTCACCTGAGGCGTCTACAGGCCATCCAGCTTCGATTCTTGCGAATTGCCACCAATGCTCCTTGGTTTGTCTGCAACAAGCAGCTGCATCACGAGTTGGGACTTCTTCCCCTCCACCATTTCATCCGACAGACCGCTCGACGCTTCTTCTACAATCTACGCCACGTCCCAGGAGCTGTGACGTATAACATCGGCGTCCGAAGTCGCCGACCAACGCGACTAAAGCGACGACTACCACAGGACCTGCTTTACAGTGATGACACTTCAACTTCTGAATAATCTACTGTTTCAATTTACTTTTCTATTCTTCTATTCTACTATGCAAATTCTCACTATGGAAGTATGTATACCATTTTATTAGTTCAGTGCCA